>LPNX010818339.1:82309-157411 GCA_001517045.1 Pseudotsuga menziesii | reverse complement strand
CTTCTGATTATTGTAAGGTTCCTCATGTTGGATTTGATGTTATGTTGCTAATGTACTCCGTTACCTTTGATTCAATAGAATACCAAGGAACTATTTTCTTTGTCTAAAAAAAATCTTCCTATTAACATTTTATTCATAAAATCATGGTATGATATACTTAGCATTCTGTAGAATAACATTCTACTATTCTTAGGATCATTGTACAATATATTTAACATTTTGTTATATATATGAATGTTAAATATATCGTATCAAGATCTTAAAAATAAAATGTTAATAGACCGATTACAATAAGGCATTGCATATCAATAAAAATAATAAAATGCACCTAATTAAATAAATTTAATTTTCAATACCATAAATGATTACAAGATGTATAAGTAGGTCCAATCAATTACATAGTCTTCAGATTTGAAGTGAATAACAAATTCAAATAACAATAATCTTCAAAAGTAATAAAGTTACATAACAATCCTTTTCATTCAAACCTATATAATGATTTGAATCTATCAATTGATTTACAAATATATACTAAGAGATGCACTACGCATAAACCGAGATCTCTACTTCATAATCCACTACCCCATTTGAATCTGAACCTTGTTCACTATTCTTAGTCACTTAAACGAGATCTCTACTTCATAGTCCACTTCCCCATTTGAATCTGAACCTTGTTCGCTATTCTCAGTCACTTCCCCATTTGAATCTAAACCTTGACCTTGCTCGCTAATGGAGACTTCCTTGTAAACGTGGTCAGTCCCAGTAACTGCCTCATTTAAATCAAAATGAGTGGAGACCCCTTTCACATTTTTGGACTGTTCATAACATTAAAATGATTATGATTAATATATAAATAAACAAATTTGTATATATAACATAGAAGCAGAACATAATTCACAATTACCATAATTTTAATTAATCTACATCACCTCTCTCTCTTGAGGAGACACTCTTGTCTCTCCCTCTTTTGAATTATCATCAGATTCTATCGGTCTCTCTTTCATCTTTTTGGATTATTCGTGACAAATAAAACGGTTATGATTAAAATATAAATAAGCAACTGAAGGAGAGCATAATTCACAATTACGATAATTTAATTAATCTACATCACCTTTCTTTCTTCCGGAGACACACTTGTCACTCTGTCATTTGAATCAACAGATTCAATCGATATCTCTTTGACCTTTTTAGACAATTCATAACAAATAAAATGGTTATTATTAATATATATACAATTTTGTCTAGATAAGGTGGAGTCATAGCTTAATTGACAATTACGATAATTTAATTAATATACATCACCTCTCTTGCAACAGACAGACTTGTCACTCTGACTTTGCGGTTTTTCAAAATTTGAAAACAAGGACTATCTGGCTTGTACAAACACTCTTGCAATCATAGCCTCTTCAACTTTGGCATCGCATCATCCTCCAATAAGGGAAACCTGTCGAAATATGAAAGTTCTAGGAAAAGCTCTTCTAGTTTGGGAAACACCTTTGCTTCTCCAAAATTCTATGGAAAACTGGAAAAAAATATCAAGTGTAGCTTTCTCAGATTAGGAATGTTTTGTAGCTCTTGATAATGATATCCAGCTGTGTCCCGGCTGACTTGTAACTCGAGTTCCATGAGAGTTTGAAGCAGAAACATCCATTGAGGAACAACGCATTTATAGAGCCGAACTATTTCAAGGCGTTTCATGACATCCATGTCTTCGGGAAGCTCGATGAAGTTCGTCTTCAAGCTAGTATTTCGGTAGGACAGGATCCTCATATTTTCCATGCCCCCAAAAGTCCCAACCGGGGGAACCGTATCTATTACTATTGATAGCTGTTCAAGACGGGTCAATCCTTTGAGATGTCTTAATTCCAAGGCATTTGTATTTGCTGCATTTCTCGAAGTGAACTTGACGCCCTTCAACGCCTCCAAAGACACGATCTTCGATATTCCTACAGGCAACAGCTTCAAGTCTGTGGACTCGACATTCAGATGTAACATAAACTTGTGGTTACCTATCCCTTGATGAAACCATTTTAGATTTTGGCAGTTACTGACATCCAAAAAGATCAGAGACCTTAGATTACTCAATGATTTCGGTAGCATCTCGATCTTTGTACTGGACAAATTCAGGAATTTTAAATGATTTAATCTTCTAATAGATCGAGGCACTGACCGGATAGAAGTCCTAATTAAATCTAATACATTGAGATATCCCAAATTATTAAAAAAAGTTGCAGAAATTAATTCAAGTTTCCCATTGTCACATAATAGCAGAGTACGGAGCCCTGGACACTTGACCGCCTGTTTGATTCTGGTTATATTGTTTTTCATCAATGAAATTTTGGATATTTTGCTTTTAATCAATGAAACTCTAGAAAATTTGAAGCATTCTTCTGGTAATTTATCCAATTCTCCTCCTGGCTTTAACAACCATGTGTTTTGCTTGACAGAATGAGCTACATCATGCAATAAATCATGGATTTTGCAAAGCTTTACTCGCCCATCCCAACTAAATTCTGAACCTTCAATTAAACACCGATTAAATAGTTGATTTATATAAGAGAGCCCTAAATTGTAGGCATTTTTCCTTCCCAGAC
This sequence comes from Pseudotsuga menziesii, assembly GCA_001517045.1. Lineage (NCBI taxonomy): Eukaryota > Viridiplantae > Streptophyta > Pinopsida > Pinales > Pinaceae > Pseudotsuga > Pseudotsuga menziesii. The sequence continues at coordinate 154,817 of LPNX010818339.1, read as the reverse complement.
AAATCCTTCACTAATCCAGGCATACACTAAACGTTCTGTGTCTATTTCAGTATTTTTAGGAAAGGCAGAAAGGTAAACAAAACAAGTTTTCAGATAATATGGCAAATCTTGGTAACTTAACCTGAAACAATTCATAATGTTGCTCATTGCATTTGCTTGTAAATGTTCTGCTTGTAGATGCTTCAAGGTCGATTCCCATTCATCAATGCTCCTTACTTCTGCCATGTGACGACCAACTGTTTTCAGGGCCAACGGTAGCCTGCCACATTCTATTGTAATATTTTCAGCTACCTTTTTAACCCTTGGTTTCAGGGCCAATGGTTGTCGTCCACGTATTTCTGCAGTACCTTCAGCTTTCTCTATAAGCTCTTGTGGAGGGGGACGCTCTATTGGGAAAGCATGGTTGCAAAACAAGGTCCAACTGTTTTCTGGAGATAACAAACCTGTAGTTTTCAGAACCTTAATTTGACTTTGGCTTTGCAAGTCCAATCCAATATTTTCCAAATTAATGTGGTCCCATAGATCATCCATAACAAATAGACAGCGGTTTCCATTTAATAGATTTTTAACTTTTTCTTTGAGCACATTCTCATTTAAAGCGTTTCGAGAAATTGAAGGTTTGGTTTGACTGCATATCTCAACAAGGAGCGATTTATATTCAAATTTTGGAGATATTGGCAACCAAAATCGGTAAATGAAACCAGCTTCAATGACCCTTTTGTTATTGAAGACGTGCTGTAGTAGAAGAGTTTTTCCTGACCCCCCATGCCAACAATGGCAATGCGCTGAGAGCCTTCTTTCTGCAATATAAGATCGGTAATTTTATGAATATCATTTTCCATTCCCACAGGGCCTTGCTCTGTGAAAACAAGACTTGATGTAATTTTCTTTCCTTCTGACTTATCGGCGGTCTAAAGACGATCATTCATAGAAAGCACGGACTAAAAATACTTGATGTTTATGTTGCTAATCCTGTTGTTCAAGCCCATAATCTTGCGGCCCATCCTATAACGGAAGATTGGATTACAGAATTGGCAATTGGTAACGGTCATACAATCGTCCACAATATAGTCAGCATCAGCTAGAAACTCCTCAACTTTGGTAAGCCAGTTTGACATTGAACTGGAGTCCATCTCATCTCGGGAGTCTATCAACGGCATGGCGTTCTTCAACAGTTCCTTAATGGTATTAAACTCGTCACAATAAGATTGAAAATCCTCTCCGAAAGCAGTAACCAGCGATACCTCTTGGAAGATTTTCTCAACGACCATAGAAGTGAATTTGTCTGTAAGCGCGGCAGCAACAGCTGCTTGTGCCATTTCCTGCCATCCAATCAGGACAGCGCCTACGTTACATCTCGAGCATCCAGAATGAGCTGAGCTGTTTGATGTGTGATCGTCACAGGGATCGTTGGTGGTCCTCGGAAGAATCCAGTTTAAACGAGCGTCGGTTGTTGAATAATGTAATTTTTATTTTTTTAATTTTATTATTATGACGTCATCTTGCCACATGTCAACTCAAATCCAGATACCAAATCCCAAAGCTGACATCATCTTCTATCCACCAATCAGCTGTTTACAAAAATAGCTTTTTAACAAAATAAAGAAAATTATTTTACAAACCCTTAAGTCATACTTTGCAAAACAGGTTTTAATTCTTTATAGCTGCCTCAAAAAACACCAAAGTCAAAGGAGTTTGACTTGTGATCCATTACAATATACCTGCCTGAGGTAGGTATGATAATGTTTGTAAATAATTATCCGATTTATGAAGACACTTGTGATTGAAGTAGTGTGATGAAGACACTTGTTATTGAAGTAATGGCTGCAACTTTCCTCTTAACCTCTTGTTTTTCTGTCCGGTGTATATTCCTAAACGAATCCGCTAGGATGAAGAAAATTGTGACAATACTCACTACTTCTCTCAACACACTCTAAGAGAACTCAATAGAATCGATTAACATTACATCATACCTAATATAGATATAAGGCATGGGATCGATTTTCCTATGGGATTGCATAAGACTACCTAGTTGGAACATGGTATCCAAAAAAATATTATATTAGATAAATCATATATATATAAACAAGAGCCACGAGGTGGCAATGTCCCCGACATTGCATTCGTGATAACTAGTGGTTTGCAATTGCCTATGCAAAAAACTAAAACTCAATAAAAATAGATTAAATTTTGTTATAGCCTACTTAAAACTCAATAAAAATAGAATAACTGTTGTTATCGCCTAGGTAGGCATCCTTTTGATGATTGTAGAGATTTGACTACTTAGAAGACTCTAGACTCAAGTTCTATTTCAATGGATCCAAAGTGAGGATGAGCTTTACCAACTTTGTCAGAACGAGTACTACATCTCAAATAGGCCATGAAGGGCATAAAGATAAGCCTAAATACAGAGTGGGGATGCACCATTTTTTATTGGCTAGATGATAAATTGTTGATGCTTGTTGGGTGGTTAAGTTAATTCCTTCAATATCAGAGTAGGAATCCAACTTCTCCTTCTAAAAGTGTACCCACCTCTCTCTCGGAGTTGCACATTTGGGCTTGAAAAGTAACTTATCCTCTAAAGGAAGGGTAGAAAGGCAAAATAAATGCAATGAGTGAGGACACCACTCCATATAGGATCTTTTAGGTAAAATTTGTGTTCATTATAGGAAGCGTCATATTCAAAATATGACATTTTCCATTCCATAAGTCCATTAAGAATTTTGGATCACCTATAAATTATATATAAAATATCAAATTGTCCCAAATATAAAAAATAAAATAAACACACTTAATGTACATAAAAATTTAAATAATTTAAATAATAAATTAAGTTTAACATCAAAATAAATCTACATTTTTTTTAAAATATTTCACATAAAATCAAGACAATAAATATATTTAAAAAAATCAATAATAAATCTTAATAACTCTAGGTATTACATTTATTTAATGGCAATACCTATAAATATAACCGCTTCCCAATAATTTTCCAACTGCATAATCTATCCGTAAAGATATAATGGTTTTCCTGTATGAGATTTGGGTTTATCTTCGCTCAGTAAAATTGCGGTCTTGTTGTAAGTGATATTTAAGAACATTGAAGTAGACGTCAATGTCAAAACAGATGATCTAGATTCTTGATTGGAAATTTCACGAAAGCAAAGAAGTGGATTGTTTTGTAATATCTACGGAAATTTTGTTGGTCACGTTTGCTATGCTTATTTTATGTCATCAAATCAATTCAATTCATTACATTAAATACCAAATAACTTTATGGAATTTATGCCATGGTCTCAGAATTGTCCTATTCAATGTAAACATGTAGGTAGTACTATTAGAAGATTTTTTTTTATAAAACTGAATTGACAATCACCTAGTTCGTTTTCATGTTCAAATTTGATAACCATGCAATTTGGAAAAAAATCAACTTATAAAAACCTTGATACAACACGGTTGCGCAAAAAATATCGTTCTATCCGGTAAGAATAATGTCATATTCAAGATTATAAGAATACTATCATATTTAAAGATTACAGAAAGGTATTGCAAACATTTGAGATATGCAAATATAAATAGTTTATCAAAGAACCTTTAATAGAGTTAATTTCCACTACATCTACCACATACTGGTGAAACCCTCATGGGCATGGATTGTCTTAAAAGATCAGACTAAGACTGGTACAAGTTCTGAGATATTAAAATCTCCTCTGTAATTGGCAGAAGCTATATAGCCCACTTTCTTAACTAATCAAAATATCAACATTTATATGAATTTTTAAAAAAGAAAAAAAAAACAAACAAAAAGAAATTGATTCATCGAAAATTTCAATTGATTCTTGACGATGTTAACATTCATTTCATATTACAATATATTTCTCTACTATTCATGAAACAATAAAGAAGGGTGAAGGGTGGGCACTTATAATATTAGAGAAATGCTAAAATCAGAGCTAAATTATTCATCATGCTATTGTATTTTATTATTTCGGAAGCGAGTTCGCCTTATTGGGATTGGGGAGAAATGAAGATAAATGAACAATCTGGTGCCTTTTATGTTGCCTTGATAGCTTCTTCTGTTGCTACCGCTGAAAAAATAACACTCCTCTTCTTATCAACCATGCTGACCTCCTCCTATTCTGGGACAAATGGAGATCATTTGACATGGTATATGATAATAATTTATGATTAAGAGATGATGCAAGCAATTCCTTCTCTTTGTGGCCCATTTCTTGCAAGTCATAAGCGTTGTAGTTCTGAGGATCTTTATCCACATGCAATTCATGAAGGCAGATTCTAATTGATGTGCTTAAATTTTGTTTCTGACGTATTATAATAAATTATACACGATTCTATCACTTTTTCAATACCCCACTTTGTATATTCATTTAATAATCATTTTACACATGTTTGAACTTCACTATGCTTGTGGCAATCTGGTTCACTAGCCATTATAACACGACTTCTACTTCTCTCAAAGTATTTGACAGAGAGCATTGTGATGTGTTACGAGTAACTAGGGCCAACGTCAAAAAGAGAAAATACACAGATAAACTCTTAAGCTTTTATGTTAGAAACATGTGTAATATTAAAATATAAAATGAAGAAGGTTAAATATTTTATAAATTTGTATTTTTTTATATTATTAGCTTAATTTAGCTAGGCATTTTAGTTAAAATTGCAATTCCTCCTGCATGTATAATTGAAAGTTTTCAGTTTTTTTACCGAATTTCTTCAATATCTACTCCAGCGTAAGCAACGATGTCGAATGCATTTTCTCCGTCAAAATTGAAAGTCTACTTGCTTGCTAGAATTCTGTCCATGGACACGACACACGATAAAGATATTAGAGAATTTCCTAATAGCTCATCACCTCCTTTTAGTGTATCTCGACCACTAGAGGCGGTAAGCATCAAACAAACTCGCAAACCTCGAATCCTATTGGTGGAAAATCTATGACACAATTGACCTCCTTCCTTGAGGCCAACATACACTCTATTTTTACGAGACCCTGGAGTCAAGCCCCCTCCCACCAAATCCATTTGAACAACCAACCTTCCATCATGAACTTTTTCCCCACAACCTCAAATGTTACAAGAGAGGGATCTTTTCGATCCAAAGCTCCTTCCAGGATCAATCAACCAAGCCCCCTCAACCCTAATTTGTCCCCAAAGGACATCATCAAGTTTTTCATTGGTTCCCTCACAATGATAGAGGATGTTAGGGATGTTTATTCTCTCTCCATAATAGTCATTGCACATCTATATTTGTATTCTAGACATCCTCTTCTTGCACATATTTCGTTCCAATTTTGGTCATATCCTTAAATATTTGGATCATATAGAGTAGATATGTTTTTCCCTTCTCTTGTTTGCTTTACATAGGAGTGGCTTTTGCAATCTAACATTGTATCGACATTCTTGTAATTAGCACTCATTTGTTGAACATTAATAAAATGATCTCACCTTATCTAGTTATGCTTATGCTTCCATCGTTAAATTGAGTTAGAGCTTCACATTATTTAAGGCTTAGACTTTCACCCTACTTTGAAAAGACTATTTTCTTTCACTTACTAACATTTGTATCTCTTTATCTAAGCTTTTGTTTGTTTGTTTGTTTATGTGAAAATCCTTAATTTAAAGTCCTATTAACCTTTTTCTCTCCAATAACCTTTTTCTCTCCAATTCATGGACATAAAAATAACATTATCTTATGTTTTCTGTAAAAACGTTTGATTGTTACTCATTAGACAATGGTTACTATTACAACGTAGTAAAATAAATTTGGGAAAAAACACAAAAAAACAAGAGTACCATTGGTGGTCAATGTGTCATAGAAGCAAAAAGCAAGAGGGCAAGTGAGTGGTCCACCGTCCATGACCTCGGCTGGACTTGGAATCTCTTTTGTAGTGCGCCACTGGTTGATGTGTAAGCCAATCATCTTCCATGTGTGAGCCACTCGTCGATGTGGGAGGCAATCGTCCATGTGTGAGACACTCGTCCATGTAGAAGCCAATTGTACATGTGTGAGCATGCCACTTGTCGATGAATTGGATAGCCGTTGCAGGATTGAATTCCCGCCGACATTAACGATGGGATGACATTTGATTTTGGATTAGAAACATTAGATTTCGATTTTGAATTTGAATTCGGAGCAAGAAAGAGCATAGGGCAATTTTTGGAGTCCATTCATTTCATTTGTTGTGTTGTGTGTTATTGAGGCTGAGGCAGAGACATTTCAAATTTCAAATGAAGTTTTACTTCATTCACCCTCTGGAGTGATCAGACACAGAGTCAAGATCATTATGCAGAGGCAGAGAATTGATCTAATTTTGCATTTCAGATCATTACTCAGAGGCAGAGGAATTGGAGTGCCTGGATTTCAGAACTCTGTGATGGAGGAGACATCCAGCACTTACTCGACCGGTATGGCAATGGCATTCTTTTCGAGAGACAAATCGCAATAGTAATTAAATTTCTTGTGCAATCCCTTAAATACTTCCATTCACAGCGATGTAAAACCATTCATAGAGATGTAAAACCATCGAGTATTTTCACAGAGATGTAAAACCATCGAGTATTATCATGAGGTCAAATAATCCGGATAATCCAGATAGCTTTTTAGACTTAGAAATTTTGATTTATCAATTTGGATAGGTATTTTTTTTTTTAGGTTAGGGAAATCGGTAACTCGTCAGGATTACTTGGGCGAGGCCCAGGTTCAAAGCCGCCGGCCACTATAAACCCCAGGTATATCCAACAGCCCACAAGCCAGATATACCAGAAACTTGTGACTCAGCAAGGGTTGAGACATCCCAGAATCCCCTCCAGAAGAGGTGGCAGTCTATCCCAGGGGGCGTCTACCCTTCGAGCCTTATCACAACGGGCCAAGTATCGGTGGGATTTGATCCCTGGTGGGCTAGGTGATATGTCCCAGACTCCAATCCAGAAGAGGCGATAGTCTATCCCAGGGGGAGGCTACCCTTCGAGCCTTATCACAGTGGGCCAAGTATCGGTGGGATTTGATCCTTGGTGGGCTGGCTGAAAACCACCTTCCCCCACCGTACGGGATCCCACGTCATTGAAAATTTGGATAGGTATGTTATCTAAATGTTCTTGGAGGTTAATTAGTCAATGTTATTGTATGTTCTTCTATGTGCCAGGACACCTCCTTTTGATGCCCAGAAAGAGAGCGCCATGAGTGTGTACGAGAAACTACATAATACAGAGGTAGATGTTGCTAGCGGTGTATGGAGCTCCATATCTGAATCTGCAAAGGAATTGGTTCTTGTAATGTTGCAGAAATACAACATGCACCGAATTTCTTGCTATCGAATATTGAGTGAGTTATTATTTTCTTTGGATTTTGTTGATATGCAAACCTTGTTTGTGAATAGGAATCAAGGTCTTATAAGTGCAGTGTGAGATGGGTAGATGCCAAATATGTTCGTATGAATTACCTTCTGCAGAGGCAGAGGAATGAACACAGGAGGGAAAGAGAATGTGATCAAAGTCAGTGGTATCAGAGGCTCTACGAGGGGGATGCTCATCATCTCCCACAACACCATACTCTCCAACACCCACTACTCCTTCCTATGGTACACCGTTTTCTCATACAACGCCATCAACCCCAGATGACACTCCTCCTGCCCATACTGGAGGAGCTCTCCTCCCTTCTCCATCTACACTGAGTATGGTGTTCCAACTATTGCCTCTCCTCCTCTGGACCATTCTATGCCTTCTTCTCCCGATGGGGCTGGGTCTGTCCCATCTGTACTTGATTTATCACATCCTGTTCTTGGTTCTACACCAGTCGTTGGGGATCCTGGATCTACTCCAGGCACCTGCAGGTAAGTTCTATTGCTCTATATTCATGGAATATAGAGCATTCTCTCCAGATCCTCAAAGCAGAAAATATGTAAACCTAATCCATGTTGTTCACATAGTATTTTGGTTCTTTGTAACTTATGTGTATTTTAATCCTTGGAGCTTCATATCATACATGCAAATGAGCTGAACAGGCCTCAAGGTGCTTTCATGGCATTTGTCATTCCTTTCAGATTGCGCTGACACTTGCTATTACTGCAGCTTTTGGGGATCTCATCCTGATTATTTGCCAAGAATTCTCTCTTCATGGGATTTGCCTTTTGGCTACGATTATTCCTACCCCAGATGCTTTTGAAAAGGGAAATTTGGCCAACCAATATTTCTTCCACCGTCAGCTAGATATTTCTATTACCCTTGGTGTCATTGGGTCTATTCCTACAGATTATATCATTGACTTCAGCTTTGATTTTCAAACTGAGTCTGATATTTTCATTTTGAGATATTCAGACTATAGCGTTGTTGAGCCTTCACTAATAGACTCCACCATAGAGATGGATATTGTTGAAGATATAAGGGTTTCTAATATTACTGAGTCTTATATCCTGGATGTTTCAAACGACGAGCTTGACAATCCCCCAATCCCATTCTTGACTCCAAAGACGAAGTCTGTCAATCTACTAAAGCTGCTCGTCAATCCCCCAGGCCCGTTCTTGACTCCAAAGACGAAGTCTATCAATATACTAAGGCAACATCAGATGGTTTGTCTGAAAGCACTGATATGAAATCCCTTGCTAAACAGTTTTCAATATATCATAGGACGACTTTGAAAGATAACAACAGTTTTCATATCAGTTTTCAGTATATGAAGATGCCTAGGATGCCAGCTAGCTCAAATATTATATCAATAGATTATGCAAAGACGTCTTAACCAGCTTTCAAGTTTAATAACTTGCAGAGTATAATGAATCATGAATTTTAAACATATGGAATTGCTGGAAATAAACTGATCAATACAGAAATTCTCCAACAATAAGAGCTTGAGAGATAATGTATGACATCATAGTCCCAGATGTTAGAATGATGGTTGCTAATACGTCTATGTTAGAATGATGGTTGCTAATACATCTATGTGCATCATCAGCCGCAACGTCCAGATGTTAGAATGATGGTTGCTAATGCGTCTCTGTGCATCATCAACTGCAACAATGAAGCTCACATGATTGCATTGAGCTTCTGGGCAATTCGATTCCTGGCATTTTCCGGGTTCAATTGTTGCTGCAATCCTGCGCTCAACTTAGAAGGGGGAGGTTTGCGCTCAACTGAGAAGGGGGAGGTGGTGGAGATAGACTGTTCTCCCATGATCCAGAGGAAGACTTTGTTTAAGCCCATGTAGCTTGCCACATTACACTGAGCTAGGTAACCACGTTCCTCATTCATGCAAGTCATTGATTGCAGAGTGCCATAGACTGCAGCGATTGTCAGTGTCACTAATTGCTGGTTTTTTAGGGTGTCAGTGAGTGCAGTGTCAGTGTCAGAGGCTAAAATGAAAAGGTAATTCTACAATAAGATAGTGGATGAAAAAAACTTTATAAAAGTCAGTTAATTTTTGTTTAAAACCATAGCATAAAATACAACAATTGCAAGGGCTACATTTGTTTGTTATCATTATGGAATAGTAAATGTTCCTGGGGATTGTTGCAGTTGATGGTTGACAGTGCAGTCGATGATCAACATTCGGTGCATGTTTCTCCCTCCATGTGTAAATTTATCATGCAAATTGCTACACGCTGCATACGCAAGCTCGCCGCCGGGTCTTGGGGCACAAAGTCCCATGCCTACGTCACCTATACAAACCAATAAGAAGTAAGATAAATCAAGATTTAAATAATTCTGCCCAAAAAAATTGATACAAACTATAGCAAAAATTATATGTTTTATTAAAGTTGCACAAATTAGTCCAAATAATCGTCCTGACTGATTCATATATATCCCCTTGTCAGGGACATAATAATGGAATGAAATTGACATAGAAATCGTCTTCTTGACATCAATTAAATAAATTTGCATATATAATAAATCATGGGATTGATTCCTCAAAGAGGATCTCCTATCTTCTTCTTTCTATCAAAGCATACATATTTTATGAAGCATGGGATCTATTTGAGATCACCCAACTTATTCTTTGCACCCACCTAAAAATAAAGCAGTCATTTAAAACATGCATGGTCCTTTGTAACTATACTAAATACAGTCATAAAAATAAGATATGGATCAACCCTTCAAAAGGGGTATCTCCTAGTCTATTTGTAACTGTCATATACACAAATTGTTAATAAATTGCATGGTCTGAATTTAATGAATCATCGAGCTATCTACTTAGTCATGAATAGAATCCACAAATAGGCATGTACTATTGTGGAACCAACCCTACAAAGAAAACTATGTAAAGGAGATAGGACATCCCTCTTATGGAGAAGCCCCACCTAAAAATTGTTGGTTGTGGAGTGTGATCTTCTCGATTTAGAGAGGTTATTGTTTCAGGGCAATGAGTATTTTGGGAGCCCCCTTGGCGGGGGTTCAGGGGCAACACCCCCATAACAAAAATTTATGGTAAATTCCTTGTAGAATGTTGTAATTTCAAAGTCATGACTTGGTTAATAATGGGTGATTTATGAGCCCATGGTTTTGGGAAACCCGAGATATTTTCCCATGGAATTCCCTTTATAAAGGAATACATTATGATAGAGTTGTGTATTGTATTGTAGCATTGTGAAAATCAATCTTTATGATTGTGTGAGAGAAACTGTGAGAGAGGGAAGAGGAAGTGCAGTGGGGGTGCTATAGGTTGTATCGCTTCATTTTTGTTGGATGGTATAATATTAAAGGACTGGAAATTTATGTGTGGACGTAACCCATCTTGGGTGAACCACATTATATTGGTGTTTTTCTTTTAATGTGTTAATGAGTTTTAATATTTTCCTATGGATCTTGTTTATTGTTATTGCTATGTGATCCTGTTTTTCTAACAAAAAATCATGTAAAAGAACAAAAGCATAGGTTGTGGAGTATCTCTACAAAATAATTCATGCAAAAGAAAAATATCAAGGGCTTCTTGTGGAGATGCCTTACTCAAAAATTCATGTAAAATAAAACTAACACATGCCCTCTAGTGGAGACGCCTTACCCATAGATTCATGCAAAAGAAACAATATCATGCCTTACCCAAATCGACAGTTGTCTTATCAAATGTTGGCGAGCCTATAGATGGATGGGATTCCAATGAATAGTCAAGTGCATCATTTAAATCAATAGGAGTATTGTCAAATGTTGGTGGGGTGAAAGGAACACTTTTCAATGTCTTGTCACAATGTTGAAATCTTTCAATATAATCATATTTCTCATTTTCCTTGTTGACAACTTTTGTTGTCTTGTCGTACAATACAAAATCAACATCTTCATAAACACTAGGTGCTTAATTCAAGTCCAATCAAGACGATTGACCAACAAATATATTATTAATTCCCTACAAATATATGGAAATAATTTCAATAAAATGGATATTCATTCTAGAATTTCCAATACGTAACAAAACATACACCGACTGTCTCTTCAATAGAAATGAAATCATCCTCGGGACAATTTGGAGAGCTATCTAAATTTCTCTGTTGCAAGGAAAGAATGTTGAATAGATGTTATTTATTCAAATACTATGCAAGAGTGGTTTTATATCTAATCAAATAAATATATAATATTTGAATAGGAATTGAAAAATCATATCAGCGTTTACTTATTGAAGATTTTACGTAGCATAACCCAATGTTTATCTTCTATAATTTTCTTACAGATAATATTCATTAGTGTATATTTTTTTCACTTGATTTTGCATCGTATTCACCAACGATTCTTTTGATAGGCGTTAATTCATCATTTCTCAACTCCTCTGCACCCTTCACCCCCTATAACAAGAAAAAGAAAAGAATATATTGAGAAAGCATCATTTATTGAATATATCATGAAATAAAACATCAATAAAATAAACTCACCTCTTTTTGGACCTTTCTTCGAATGGCAGCGGTTTCCACAACCTTCCTATTCTTCTTGAACTGATATTCAACGTCATAATTATTTCGCTTACAATCTTTTTCCACTCTTACTACAAATCTAATCTTGTAGTTATAGCCTCGTGGGGAACCAACATCCAATGTTATGGGTTCCCAAGAATGTCTTCCTCTCGATGTTTATTAAATGTGTGACACTTGTTGCGCCACAAACCATTGCACTTAGTCCCCAAACAATAAAAGAAGTTGCGCCCATTACTATCCATAATAACTTTATAAGTCAAGTTTTCCTGAGATGGTCATCCAATAATATATTTAGTTCATGTAGCTCACTACTTCAATAAGAATATTGGATTATCTACTTAGTAAACAAATAATAATAAAAAATGACTATTTAGATAGAACAAGATCCTATAATATGGCCATTATATTGAAAGATATGATTTGGTTTCTAAATTCTCCGACTAAGTAGGATCCTGGAAAAATAACAACATTTTTATCTAAGTAATAAATATTATGCAAGAGTATCCATTTTTGAAATTACAATGCATAGTATTATATATCGCAAGAAAACACTACACCATGGATGTTAGATTTACCTTGTACCTATTATATTAGTCTAGTGAATTCCAATGCAATGCTTGTATATGAATGCATCGACAGGCCTTATGAAACATACATGTAAGAAAAGTTATTGAAAAATGGAAAAAATACTAAAAATCAATCTTTTATCATTTTGAAACTGAGAATTCCCCAATTCCCATTCAAATTTTACATGGAGGGAGTCCCTTGTACCAAAAAAAGGGATCTCATACATAAATATGGTGTTTTGTTGGGCCATATATTGACCCATTATCACAAATATATTAGAAATATATATTTAGCAAGGTATGTATTGGAGAGAATGGAAGTTTGTAAAGTAATAAGATAAGGCCTCATCTAGTCAAATATGTGATTACTAGGAAAAATGCATTGCAAGACTACAACAACTCCATAAAACTTGCAATTTCCAAGGTTACTTGAAGAGTACATAGAACCTAGCTAGGAGAGTGACAGGTCTCCTAGTACGTTGGTAATGTTGGATGGACATATTGATGGTTTAGTTAGAGTGGATACTTGACCATGGATAGAGTGCAAGCATAGTGCACTTACCTAGGAGGTTGTTATCCTATGTGGTAGGTTGAACAATCAATGGGTGCACAATGTGGGGGATTCGGTTTCTTGATTATGAGGTACATGTTGCTACATAAGCTAGCACTCCTAAAGTGAAACGTTTTCACTAGGGTTTAGTTGTGTTACACTTTTAGAAGTGTTTCCAATGTCACCTAAGAAACAACTTCTATTCGCTTTTGATTCGATTGGTAATGGGGATTCCACTCCTTCGTTTACTTTCCCTGGTTTCATGGTCAAACCCCCATCGTTTACCATTTGGATTTGACTTTTTCCCTTTTGGGAATCCTTTCGCCTATTTCCTTAGAATTTCATGAACTTTTGAGATGTTCCTTGCAATAGTAGGGTTTTTCCCCTTTGTTTAATGTAATTATGTTTGGCCACTTTTGGATTATTTATTATTGATATAATTTGGATTATCCTAGAGGAAGAGTTCCATACGAGGAAAATTTCCAGTTCAAGTAGAGTTCCTTCCAAGAAATGTTCTTGTAGGTCAAAGTTCCAATCAGGGCATAGCTCGAATCGAGGAAGAGTTCCTACATAGCAGAGTTCCAGTCATGGAATAGTTCCTATATAGTAGAGTTCCTGTAGGGAATAGTTCCCAGTAGAATCAGGGTTTCAAGTAGAGGCATAGTTCTAATTGAGGAAGAGTTCCAACTGGGGCGAAGTTTCAGTCAAGGAAGAGTTCTTGTCGAGCAAAGTTCCTGCCAGGAAAACTTCCAACAAGGGAAGAGTTCCTGTGGTGGGAGATTTATTGAGGACATGGAAGTTCCTACATTGTTGATCATACTTACTATAGAGTTACTATCTGGCATAGATATAGATAGGGAAGAGTTCTTACTCGGGAAAACTCCATCTCAGATTGTTTGGTTAATGTTTTCCAAACTATAATGCTTGGAAGTTTTTCCCAGGTTACTCCAAGAGTACATATAACCTAGCTAGGATAGTGAAAGGTCTCCTAATATGTTGGTAATGTTGGATGGACATATCGATGACTTAGTTAGAGAGGATAATTGACCATGGATTGAGTGAAATCATAGTTCACTTACCTAGGAGGTTGTTATCCTATATGGAAATTTGAATAATCATTGGGTGCAAAAAGTGGGGGAGTCGGTTGCTTGATTATGAGGTACATGTTGCCACACAATATAACACTCCTAAAGTGCAACGTTTTCACTAGGGTTGAATTGAGATAATATTTTATAAGTGTTTCCATTGTCACCTAAGAAATAGTTTCTCTTTTCTTTAGATACAATTGGTAAGGGGGATTCCCTGAGGCATCCAAGCACTAATGGTTTTCAAAATTTCATCCATTAAATAAACAAATACTTGGGTTACTTTCCTTTATTTCATGGTCAAAATCCCATTGTTTACCATTTGGATTTGACTATTACCCTTTGAGGAATCCTTTCCCTTTATTTCCTTAGAATATCATGAACTTTTGAGATGTTCCTTATGATATTAGTATTTTTCCCCTTTGTTTAATGAAATTATGTTTGGCCACTTTTGGATTATTAATTGTTTATATAAGTTGGATTCTCCTAGAGGCAGAGTTCTTACCAGGGAAAAGTTCCAGTTCAAGCAGATTTCCTTCTAAGAAAAGTTCTTGAGGGGAAAAGTTCCAATCGGGGTAGAGTTCCAACTGAGGAAGAGTTCCAGTTGGGGCAGAGTTCTAGTTGTGGCAGAGTTCCTGTAGGGTAGAGTTTCTACCAGGTGGAGTTCCTGGTAGAGGTATATTTTCTAGTAGAGGCATAGTGCCAGTCGAGGCAGATTTCCAACCGGGGTGGAGTTCCCATCGGGGCAGAGTTCCTGTTGAGCAAAGTTACTATCAGGAAAAGTTCCAACAAGGGTAGGGTTCCTATGGGAGAAGAGTACATGAGGATATGAAAGTTCCTACATTGTCGATCATACTTCCTATAGAGTTACTCTTCGAAGGAGATCTAGAAAGGGAAGAGTTCTTTCTCATGAAAACTCCATCTCAGATTGTTTGGTGAAACTTTTCCAAACTATAATGCTTGGAAGCTTTTCCCAGGTTACTCCAAGAGTAAATAGAACCTATCTAGGAGAGTGATAGGTCTCCTAGTATGTTGGTAATGTTGGATGGACATATTGGTGACTTAGTTAGAATGGATACTTGACCATGGATAGAGTGCAAGCATAGTGCACTTACCGAGAAGGTTGTTATCCTATGTGGCAAGTTGAATAATCATCGGGTGGACAAAGTGGGGGAGTCGGTTGCTTGATTATGAGGTACATGTTTCCACATAAGCTAGCACTCCTAAAGTGCAACATTTTCACTAGGTTTTAGCTGAGATAATCTTTTAGAAGTGTTTCTACCGTCACCTAAGCAAAAACCTCTATTCGCTTTAGATCCGATTGGTAAGGGGGATTCCCCGAGGCATACAAGAACCAATGGTTTTCAAAGTTTCATCTGTTAAGTAAAAAAAATCCTTGGGTTACTTTCATTTGTTTCATGGTAAAAATACCATAATTTACCATTTGGCTTTGACTTTTACCCTTTTTAGAATCCTTTCCCTTTTTTCCTTAGAATTTCATGAACTTTTGAGATGTTCCTTGCAATAGTAGGGTTTGGCCCCTTTGTTTAATGAAATTATATTTGACCATTTTTGGATTATTTATTGTTGATATAAGTTGGATTCTCCTAGAGGAAAAGTTCCAACTAGGGAAGATTTCTAGTCAGGGCAGAGTTCTAGTCGTGGTAGAGTTCCTACACAACAAAGTTCCTACCAATTCGAGTTGCTAGTAGAGGCAAAGTTTCCAGTAGAGGAAAAGTTCTAGTCGAGATAGATTTCCATCCGGGGCAGAGTTCTAGTTGGGGAAAAGTTCATGCCGAGCAAAGTTCCTGCTGGGAAAATTTCCAGCAAGTGCATAGTTCCTATGGGGGAAGAGTTCCTGAGGATATGAAATTTCATACATTGTCGATCATAATTCCTATAGAGCTATTGTCTAGTAGAGATCCAGATAGGGAAGATTTATTTCTTAGGAAAAATCCATATCAAATGGTTTGGTTAAATTTTTCCAAACTATAATGCTTGGAAGCTTTTCCCAGGTTACTCCAAGAGTACATAGAACCTAGCTACGAGAGTGATAAGTTTCCTAGTACATTGGTAATGTTGGATGGACATATTTATGGATTAGTTAGAGTGGATACTTGACCATGGATAGAGTGCAAGCATAGTTCACTTACCTCAGAGATTGTTATCCTAGGTGGCAAGTTGAATATTCATTGGGTGCACAAAATGGGGGAGTCGGTTGCTTGATTATGAGGTACATGTTGCCACACAATCTAGCACTCCTAATGTTCAATGTTTTCACTATTGTTTAGGTGAGATAAAATTTTAGAAGTGTTTCCATCATCACCTAAGCAACAAATTCTCTTCTCTTTATATCCAATTGGTAAGGGGGATTCCCCGAGGCATCCAAGCACTAATGGTTTTCAAAGTTTCATCCATTAAGTAAACAACTCATTGGGTTACTTTATTTTGTTTCACGGTCAAACCCCTATCATTTACCATTTGGATTCGACTTTTACCCTTTTGGGAATCCTTTCCATTTATTTCCTTATAATTTCATGAAATTTTTAGATGTTCCTCGCAATAGTAGGGGTTTTCCCCTTTGTTTAATGAAATTATGTTTGGCCAATTTTGGATTATTTATTGTTGATATAAGTTGGATTCTCAACCAACATTAATAGATATCCTACCTTCCTTAATAATTAGCTAGATGCGAAGAATTATGAGGACCACTAAGAGTTCTTATCAGTGGATTGAAACTCCACAACATGGCACATTGCAAAATTGCGACACTCACTACCATTTATTTTGTCTATATTAACTTCTTTATTTGACTTAATATTATCTCATAATTATCACTCTTTCTTTATCTTCCCTCATTTCCTCCCATTACCACCTCTTGGAATTTTTTTCCCTTTCTTGAACTGTCGACCTATAAAAAAATTATCCATTAATCTCATTGAAGACCATCAATGGCAAGATTATGGTACCATTATTTCCTCCAATATCATGAAAGGAAATACAATGGAAAGATAATGGAAAGGTCATGGTAGCAATATTTCCTCCATTGTAGGGAGGTGATGATGGTGGAGGAATTAGTGTAGGTGGTAGAGCCAATGGTATTCCATATCGATAGTTATATTGATGCTTGAGGCTCTTTATGGGGCGATGATTAAACATAAGAGCTGATACAATTTCGTAATTGAGGGTGGGCTTATAATTTTTCTCAAGTAGTCACTTAAAAAGAAATTCACTCACTATAATGTTCTCAAGATTTAAAACACTGGATTTTCATGCTAAGAGGATGCTAGGATAGAGTGGATGTAGGTAGATTCATTGTTGTGGAAGTAGAAAAGGGAGTAATGGGAACACGATTGGTGAGGTCCCATGCTCAATTTCCTTATCTCCTTGTCCATCCACCCAAGTAACCTCCTTGTAATAAGGGACGACCTACACATTTTCACAGTTGTATACATATCATTTCGAACTATAATTGAAGCTTCAATGCAGAATCAAGAATGGAACTAAAATAAATATGAAACCTCTATGTTGATGAGAGTCCAAGTTTAGTATAAGCAACAATCCTAATGAGTAGGAGAATTAATCAATCTCTCTTATTGAGGGTTTAGGGTTTACAAATCCAAATTCAATCCCTCCCTCTATTGGCCTCTACACATGAACATGGCCATGGCGACCACTATGATGATGAAGACAACCATTTCCATATGTAAGAAGATGATATCCTTCCATGCTTTTAATGTTGTTGCAGATACGTAGATTAAAAAAATTTCTTGGACTAACAGGATTCAAGAGGCATTGGACACCATCAACCATATTCTTTCATAAAAATCCAACTCCGCTCTCCTCACCTGAAATTCCTTATTGACTACCCTCATCCGACGACATCGACATGATTCAGAATTGTATGTTTAGATACTTATGATTGAATCATATATTGTTCCAAATATGACTATTTTGAACGTTCTCATCAATGTTTAGTTCCAAATAGGTAGGTTGGATAACACATTCAAAGTGTTTGAAGGAATGGAAGCACATGGCTATATTCTAGACGTCGTAAGCTTCAACACCCACATCAAAGGGATTTGCAGGTATGACATAATCGAGGTTGAGGGAAATATTTTCAACCAAATGGTGAGAAAACAACATGCTCCTAATATTCTTACATATAATACCCTAGTATATGGGTTCTGTAAGACAAGGAAATCCCATGAGGCATTCAGGTTTTTAGCTATTATACTTCAAATGGGCCATGAGACTAACACAATCACATTTAACACACTCATGGATTGAATATGCAAAGAAGGTAATCTTCAATACACTAAGAAACTACCGTATCAAATGATAAAAGAAGGGAAAAACCCAAATGTTATCACATTTAACACTTGGATTGATGGCTTTTGCAAACAATTCAAGTTGGATGATGGTATGAAACTTTTCTCTGAAATTTCCAACAAAAATGTATGCCCTAATGTTGTCACATACAGTGTAATTATTGATGGTATTTGCAAAGAAGGCAAGTTGTATAAAATTGAGCACATAAATTTATGGACCAACTCACAGCTCACAAAATATATCAGACAATTTTACTAATAATTGAATAATGAAACAATGCAAAAGGTGGCTTGCAGCTGTGTAATGCTTTCATTAATAAAAAGTATTTGGATAATAATTACAATGTAATACATAGGTATTAATAACGAGTCAATTCAAACGCATGAGAGAGGAATTCAAATTGATTGACTCTACCTGACTGAATGGATAACTAGACATGTCTAAATCACTATCGGAGTCTAATTAGTTAGCTCTAGTTGTCTAAATCAGTACGTCAGTCAATTAGAATCAGTTAACTAGTCTAACTGAATGTGGTAGGTGAGGAAGGGTGCCTTCCCAAATGTAGTAATCAATGGCTGGTGCTAACTGAATGTAACTAACTTTTAACTAGGCTTAACTAGTCACTAATTGAACTCAACTGAAGGAGGTTGGTTCCGGCACTCCCAGTGGCTCCTAAACTGTAGGGATTAGTCTAGGAGGCGCCTAAACTGATGCATGCAAGTGAAGTCAGTGGAAGTTAGCCTCAACTACTGTTCCCCACACTCTAGTAACTGGTACATGTGGCCCAATTAGGCCATGTGGACCCAACAATGCTAGTGACTAAATATAGACTAGAAATACTCCTAATTTAGACATAATTGACCAAATTGGACAAGGGAGGATTATAATCCTAACACCCCCCGTGAATAATAAATTGGAAAATTTGTGGGCCCTGGTAACTAAGACCAGAG
This sequence comes from Pseudotsuga menziesii, assembly GCA_001517045.1. Classification (NCBI taxonomy): domain Eukaryota; kingdom Viridiplantae; phylum Streptophyta; class Pinopsida; order Pinales; family Pinaceae; genus Pseudotsuga; species Pseudotsuga menziesii. Next base: position 135,426 of record LPNX010818339.1, on the reverse strand, counting down.
GTCACCCATTATAGCTAAAGCAAAGTAACTTTTTAATACAAGGAAACAGGGAAAAACCACATGGGAAAAAGGGCCACCTCGAACTAAGTCGACATAATCAGGATTCAAGTTAAAAAAACTTGAGAAAATTTTGTTGGAACCTTCATCTCTGTGGTGTAGAGAAGAAGTATGCATGATGTTTTGTGCAGAATTATCCTGGGTCCTGGCATGTAGACATCTCCGTATTCTCCCAAAATGATGATGGAAGGAAGGAGGAATGCAAACTTTGCCTCTTTTTGGATGAAGAGGTGTATGATCCACTCTATTCTTCTAAGAGAAGTGTAGCCGATCAGACCTTGCCATGTAGCGTCTCACAAGGAGTTTATTGCATCTCTCCGAAGGAGGTGAGTTTGCATGACATAGTGCAAGGTTCTCTTTCTGAAACTGATCTTTTGTCCTTTGTGTATTAGATGGATTTCCGGTCATCTTCCTAGTTTCCCACTTGGGAGTAGGGACTAGATTTGGATATGAATCACCCTGAATATAAATCTCATAAATTGATACAACTGGTTATGCTTCTGATTCTAAAATACTAGTTGAAACTACAAACAGAGAAGATAGAATGTTTTTACCTCCCCTTTCAAGTGGTAGCTAAGAGTGCACTTGTTCTGAAAATGGCAGGAAGTGTGAGAATTCATATGCCTTGGAGGCATGATTTGCAACACCCTTCACTATGATGTTCCCAGTAGAGATATCTGTGATCTCCACTGAGTTAAGACCAAATGTCACTCGCTTTGGAGGGCTAGTGTGAGTCATCTGGTATACAGATAATAGATTTGCAGCTAAGGAGGGCACATAAATCACATCTTTGAACTTTCCATGTTCAAGCTTAATAGAATCCTTCACTTTGGCTCAAATTTGGATGTCATTACCCTTATGAATACTAGGGCCATCAGTAGACTGTAAAGAAGAGAATGATTCTCTGGATGCAACCATATGATTGGAAGCTTTCTGAATCAACGAGGAAGGCATGTGTTCTTGAACAGCTAGCCTTCAGTGCATGTCATCTCTCATCATTTTCTTTAGGTTCTTCTCTATGGTTAGCCTTCCTTGCGCCAGCAGGTACATTGATGTTATGTTTCTCTAGAAGAACAACCATTTCATCAATTATTCTTCTCATACATGAGTTTTCTGGATGAAATCCCCTTCCACAGTAAGAACAAAGAATCTTTCCTTTTCCATTATTATTGATTCTCCTTGAACTTAAGGGCTGATTTGACTTCTCTTTCTCCACAAGAGGCTCATTATTTTGCTTCCCCTTACCATTCGTAGATTTGCGTCCTCCAGCAACCAATGCTTCATCTTTGGAAGATCTGATGCTCCCCATTTCGACCATCTTGTCACGCTCATGGGTGAGAGACTCAATGAAGGAATTGAGAGTTGGAATATTCCAATTTGGTTTTGTGAGCTTCCCGATATGAAAGGTTGATACAAAGACTGATTAATCTGAGCCAAGTTTTGAGAAAATTGCAAGGATGAGTTGATCATCCTCATTCTCAATTTTACATAGCTTCAACCGTAACACTAGATGCTTGAATTTGGTGAAGAAATCATTTATAGTTTCGAATTTTCCTGGGTGAAGAGAAATATGCTCATTCTCTAGCTGATAGATCCTCAGGTCATCTTTCTTATCAAACATGGGAGCATGTCAATCCCAAATATCCTTGGGAGTCTTCAATCCATTGATGTGAAAGAGAAGATCTTTGGATATTGAAAGGAACAGACATCCATATGCTTCATTAAGCTTATTCCAATATTTTGCTTTGTCAACATAATGAATTGGCTCTACCTCTATGTCCATTGTGACTCTGTAGAGTCTTTTGGAGCGAAGTTGCATATCCATGTCCTCCTTCCATTGATGGTAGTTGAAAGGAGTAAGAAGCTCCATAGGAGTAATGGGAACATGAATGGTGAGGTTCCATGCTCAAGTTCCTTATCTCCTTGTCCATCCACCTAAGTAACCTCCTTGTAATAAGGGGCCACCTACACATTTTCATAGTTGTATACATATCATTTCGAACTATAATTGAAGCTTCAATGTAGAATCAAGAAAGGAACTAGAAGAAATATGAAACCTCTATGTTGATGCGAGTCCAAGTTTAGTATAAGAAACAATCCTAATGAGCATGAGAATTAATCAATCCCTCTTATTGAGGGTTTAGGGTTTACAAATCCAACTTCAATCCCTCCCTCTATTGGCATTTACACATGGACATGGCCATGGCGTCCACTATGATGACGAAGAAAACCAATTCCATATGTAAGAAGATGATATCCTTCCATACTTTTAATGTCGTTGTAGATACGCGAATTAAAACAATTTCTTGGACTAATAGGATTCAAGAGGCACTGGACACCATGAACCATATTCTTTCATATAAATCCATCTTCGCTCTCCTCACCTGAAATTCCTTATTGACTACCCTCATCCGACAACATCGACATGATTTAGAATTGTATGTTTACATACTTATGATGGAATCATATATTGTTCCAAATCTGACTACTTTGAACGTTCTCATCAATGTTCACTTCCAAATAGGTAGGTTGGATAACACATTCAAAGTGTTTGAAGGAATGGAAGCACATGGCTATATTCCAGATGTCGTAAGCTTCAACAACCACATCAAAGGGATTCACAGGTATGAAATAATTGAGGTTGAGGTCAATATTTTCAACCAAATGGTGAGCAAACAACATGCTCCTAATATTCTTACATACAATACCCCAGTATACAGGTTTTGTAAGACAAGGAAATCCCATGAGGCATTTAGGTTTTTAGCTGTTATACTTGAAATGGGCCATGAGACTAACACAATCACATTTAATACACTCATGGATTGAATATGGAAAGAAGGTAAGCTTCAAGACACTAAGAAAATACCGTATCAGATGATAAAAGAAGGGGAAAACCCAAATGTTATCACATTTGACACTCAGATTGATGGCTTTTGCAAAGAATTCAAGTTGGATGATGGTATGAAACTTTTCTCTGAAATTTCCAACAAAAATGAATGCCCTAATGTTGTCACATACAGTGTAATTATTGATGGTATTTGCAAAGAAGGCAAGTTGTATAAAATTGAGCACATAGATTTATGGACCAACTCATAGCTCACAAAATAGATCAGACAATTTTACTAATAATTCAAGAATGAAACATTGCGAAAGGTGGCTTGCCACTGTGTAATGCTTTCATTAATAAAAAGTAATTGGATAATAATTACAATGTAATACACTAGTATTAATAACTAGTCAATTCAAATGCATGAGAGAGGAATTCGAATTGATTGACTCTACCTAACTGAATGGATAACTAGACATGTCTAAATCACTATCAGAGTCTAATTAGTTAGCTCCAGTTGTCTAAATTAGTGCCTTAGTCAATTAAAATCAGTTAACTAGTCTAACTAAATGTGGTAGGTGAGGAAGGGTGCCTTCCCAAATGCAGTTAATCAATGACTGGTGCTAACTGAATGTAACTGGATGTAACTGACTCCTAACTACGCTTAATTAGCCTACTAATTGAACTCAACTGAAGGAGGTTGGTTCTGGCACTCCCAATGGCTCCTAAATTGTAGGGATTAGTTTAGGAGGTGCCTAAACTGATGCAAGCAAGTGAAGTTTGTTACCACCTAAGTTGTACTCAGTGGTTTTTATCAAGTGAGCCTGGTGAACCGAACAAAGACGAATTGTTCAAACTTCAAAAGACCTTCGGAAGTGCTTCTTAGAAGTGCTTGTTGTACTATATCACATGTTCATACCCCCTCGAGGGAGTTGTAATAAATGTTCTATCATGATAGTGTCTGTAAAAGACTTGGTCTCATAGAATTTATTTGTCAATCCGATCATCCCAAGGTGTTTTTTCCCTTGGTTATTATTGGTTGTTGAATAAATGACTTATAATTTTTGAGTTTTTCACTCAATACCTCCAAATTTGGGGTGGTCGGCTTGGCATTTAGGCCTATTGAGGTTATTAGAGTCTATGTGTTAATGTATAAACATGCTAGGCATTATGGTTGAGTCATATGAACATGTCTAAGTCTCCCTAGATTTTTTAATTTTTTAATTTTTTCAGTGTTTTTTATTAAAATTTAATTTTTCCAAAACTTAGGCTATTTTTTAATAGTTTAATTGGAAAATTTGTTTTTGTAATAAAAGTGGGCTCAATAATCAGTTTCATTCATGTAGGTGCTCATTTTCAAGCTAAGAGCACCAAGTAAACCTATAGACCCACTATTTCCAATTTTTGAGTGATTTTCCATCACTCAAGTCAGAAAGCCCCAAAAAATCAAATATTGATTATTTAATTGATGAATTAAGTAAATAATGGAGAAAACCCCAAATCCTAAATTATTGGGATTTTCTCCGATTCGATTGAAATCAGTCTCATTGGCTTGGGATTGAATGGATCTAACAATTCCTTGACTGAAGGAGGTGATCTGGGTAGATCTAGGAGTGCACCATAGCATGCAATCTTGGGAATTTCACCCTCCCTCTCTCCTTCACACGTGTGGGCTCATCTGGATGAGTTTTGGTGGATGCTTCAGTCAACAGGTTGAGGTGTCAGTAATATCATCTCTCTGATTGACAGTTGCACTCAATGAGACTCAGATTAGGCTCAGTTAGACATAGATTAGGCCCAGATTCACTCCACGTGTAGCTGCAATTGTCTATCTCCTTGGTATTTGTGCTCCCTTTGGGCTGGGGTTTCAATTTTTTGTATAAATAAAGCATTGCTGCCTCCTTTCTGAGTTAGCTAGAGTTGGATTGGGGAGCTATTATTGTTGTAATACTATGTAATATATTTTGCTATTGGAATAAAGTGAAGCTTTGGAGGCCAAAATGGTGTAATGCTCTTATGTGTGTGGAATTAACATTGTCTTGCAGCTTTGTTGATATTGGTGTCTTACTCTCAATTTATGCATCTAAATATTATCTGGCTTGAATGATTCAGCTGAATAAATAGGAGTATAGTTGGGCAGGTAATATTACTTGTTTTTCAATATCTCATCGCATATATGTTTGAAGATCCAGATTATACATGTTTAAATAAGTTTATTTGCATGTAATCCCTCTCTTTTTTCATATATCTCTATCCAGATCTCACAAGGTTTTTGTGCAGGATTGTTTATTAGTTTTCAGTTAGTAGGGGTTGGAAAAACTGTGGATCTAGCTTGAATCCACTGGGAATTTGACTATTTTGTGAAGGCATTGTCCCTCGGCATTCCACTAACTAGTCTCTTTTGCAGATCCATTCCGGCAACAAGCGCTCTTCTTTTCCTATTCCTCCTTCAATCTTTTGAAAATAAGTCTGGTTACTTGTTTGCAGCTTTAAAATTGTTTAGATCTATCAATTTCAGGATTCATTTTACATATATATTTCTGCTTTAAATCTCATAAACTAGATATCATGTCACATACCCCAATTTTGTAAAATTATGTAAATTGTTTTATTATATTTCTGAGACATTATGTTAAACTTAATCCTAAGTAGGGATTGATGACTCAGCAGAGTCAACAGTAATGGAATTTAATTCAGAATATTTTATTATTAATAAATAAATTATGGAGACAACAGCATGGGAGAGCTGTTAAAAAGAGGTTACTGGTCAAACTGGTTGATGGAACTAGGTGGAAAGGCAAAAGACAAGTGGCAGCATCCTCAAACACTTCCTAAGTTGCAGGTGGCAACTTCCCTATATTTGGGGTCATGATTCCCCAAGAAAGTGGAATGAGAGCAGGTGGCTCATTAAATGATAGTTAACCCAACAAAGACCTAGGCAATCTTTTAAAAAGTACTCAATGAAGAGAGCTAAGGCTGCTCAGTTATTTTCCAGAGAGAATTCATTCAGGTGAATGTTAATCAGGAAATCCATTAAGGAAGAGGGAAATACAGTAAGGAAGTTGTTTTAGGAGGATTGCTGTAGTAACTTGATTTCATTACAGCTTTTTGAGCTGAGAGAACTGACTGATAGTTCTAAGTTAATACTGAGTTTGAAGACTGGTATTTGACTTTGCTGCACCTAGTTCCAGCCAGGGAGACTAGAGCAAGATCGGGGGTTCTGAGAATTCGCTGTCTGAGCGCTCTCCAGGAGTTAGTAGGGAGGAACGACCTCCCATTGTTGTTGTTGTCTACAGCTTAAACAGGTTCTGTCACTTATTTCTTTATGTTTACTGGGTATGAATGGATGCATGCTATGTTTATTTTATATGTCTGAGGAGTTAGTTAGTTTAGTAAAGTTGCTATCTCAGAATATCAGTAGTTAAATCTGTTAAAAGTTACTGTGTTTTTCCACATCTGGGATCACCAGACCGTACTCCAGCACAGTATCTCGGTATTGAGAAGTAGTATGCTTCTGAACCGAGTTTCCTATTTAGTTACTTTCAGTAACCACAAGTGTTTCACCAGTTTATAAGTTACTGTATCTTTGTTTTAACTATATCTTGTTTTCTATAAATGCTACTGTACAGTATAGAAAGCATAAGTTAGATTGGAATTCATATTGTTTTACTTTATAAGTTTCCTTCTTTGTATTCAGATAATTTCATTTCTAGAAATTAACTCAAAGCAAGAACTAGTTACAAAACTACTATTTTCTCTTTATTCAGAATTATAAACATGTTAACACTTGTACTTACAAAACATTGGTAGGAGTAAACAAATGTTAATTTATTTCAATATTCAAGCAAGCTAGCTAGAACTGTGGTATTATATTAATGATATAGTTCCTTTACTTTTCTTTTTTCGTTATTAAAATCAATTTCTAACATTATTTATAATTATAACTCTATCCTTTATGGATTAAAAATACATGCTATTTAATAGATAGTTATATAAAATAGGTTAGAAGATGTGTTAAATAATTCTTTCTTTTATTTTTCATAAGTAAATAATAACTTAACCGATAGAATAAATTTTATCAGAACCTTTTTTAGTATCTGCAAATCAGTACAGGAATTTAAATAGCATAATGCTATTTTCTGTACACTCTAAAGAAAACAAATGTTACACCTATGGAGAACTTAATACTCCAATAAATACATGATTATTATTTTGTATTAGTAATTATTATTGTAATAATAATATTATACTGATATATTATCCAATATAAACTTAAGGGATGACAAATATTATTTATATTACAAATTGGAGTTAAAAATACCCTGTTCTATAGTCAGCTAGACTTTTCCAAGATTTTTTAGTTAAAATAAATTAAACACCAAAATATAAAGACCAATATGGCTTAAGGGTATAAACCCTATATATATATATATTACTTAACAAATTTTCATAATAAACAAATCATAGTATAACCCAGGTACTTAACCTGACAGCAACCTTATAAAAGAATTTCACTTTAATAAAATAACTCAGTTGCATAATTAAAAATAAAGGTAAATAACAGAACATTAGACTGCTCGTACATTGAGCTTAATCATTAGGGTAATAATCTTTATTTTACCCACAGATACAATAGAAGTAGGATTATTATACTTATTATCAAATTAAGAAACAATATTGTTCTCAAACTGTAAAAATGAGGGTTAACCATATAATATCCAGTTTTTGCAAACAAATAATAGTTATAAAAATAAGACAATAATTTACTTACAGCCGCATTATAAAACAATACTATAAGGCTGTTCCAAGCCTGTATACTACTTATTTCTTTCACAGATTATAAAATAAGAGTAAATGCAAGCAAAGATACAAGAAAAATTTATAATAAGTCATATTACAAAACTCTAGGTGAAAACCCTGAACAAGTTAAGAGCACAGCAAGAGAAATAAAATGTCGAAGCCGTAACCTCATCTACAGGCAGGCTTACAGCCATTACCTTTTCTTTTGTTTATATACAGTATTTTCTTTTACAGAAAATCTTAAATACAAAATAAAGGCGAATATTTACAACATCGACCGAAGCCGTAACACCTATGCATATCGCAGGGGTTAAACCTGTTAAAATCTATTTTAACCTACAGCTAGATATGACAGAATGGAACCAAAGTAACCACCGGAGTCGCAGCCATTCACTAACAGCCCTAAAAACTAGCAAGGAGGAACGCCATGGTTGAGACCAAGCTTACCGGGGAGAAGCTAATAGCTGAAACCTTGTGTTTTCCACTCTACAACGAGGAGACCGAACCTGCAAAAGAAGGAGGAGTTTAATAGTTAAAAACCTTATCATTTTGTGGTTAAACTGTATTCATGAAATGGAAAAAAAAAGGAACTGAACTGTATCTCACCGGCGAGTTTGAAGAAGTGCAGCTACCGAAAAACAGACTGATAACCACGAGCCGTGGAAGCATAAACCCTTCCTTCATCACCAAGAAGAACGAGCTGGCGAAAACAAAGGATACCTTCCACAATGGAAACAATGACAGTATCAAGCCGAAGGTTACACACACGCCGTGACAGGGTTGACAATGGAGCCAAAGGGAAAAACCCTAGGTTCTTCAATGACCATATGGTCGCCAACATCAAGCTACAAACCTCCACACAGTGCAGTAAATGAGCATGAAGGACTGGAGCAGCATAGAACCTCCTATCAACAGTGCAATAGCAAAATTTGGACAAGGAGGGTTGCATAGCGACCAACCCCGAAGGCGAGGGAGAAATGGAAAATTAGGGTTGAGTCAACTGCTTTTAACACGCCAATGCATGGCCGAGGAGTGACCACGTCAGTACTATAATACATTGCATGCAAGTGGGTCGAAGTCTAATGTTCTACGACGAAGTCTTCCAATTGTTTGTTTTCCAAACAAATCATCGCATGGATATTCCATATGGTCTCTATCTTATGGTATTACCTGCAATATAATTCACATCTGCAATGTTAGAACAATGCATATTAAACTATGCATTATAAACAATAAAACTATGCTATTTCAATATTAACCTTTGCATCGTAAATGTTAACACTTGCATCATATATATTAAGTCTTTGCATTATAAAATTTATAAGGATAGGGGTATAATGTTGAGTTATAATGGTTCATAAAACTTACAACCATATGACCATATGACCAACTACCCTAGTCTCAAGAGAAGACAATAAATATATCATTTCTTTAAGTCTATAAAATAATAGAGTAATGTTAAGTATAGTTGTTTACAATTCTACAAACTATAATGCCTATTGCCATAGTTTTGCATAGATGGTAAAGGAGTTGTCAATTTTCTCTTTATATGATTTTAACTTGAGGAATTCAAACTATATAACCCATAAATTTGGAATAAGATTACTCTAGTCTGTTTTTACTTGTTATTACCAATATAATAACAATCTCTTAATAGTCTTAGATTCTTTATGATAACAATTAGACTTTTGTTATCTTCATGCTCAAAGATTTACAAGGATTGTGTAATTGAGTGTATGTTAGGAGGTTTATGAAAACTATTATAACCATTCTTGTTGGTAGTATAGTCTGGAAACTCATAAATTGAGTTTAATCATGATAATCTAGAACTAAATTCTAAAGATGCTTATAGATTTTATTCAATTGTCAATCATGGAAATAGAAGTAGTTTTCCAGTCAATGCAAACCCTTAAAATGTAAGAGAAGACTTGTATCAGACAGTAAACCTTGTAAATTGCTGGAAGTAAGAAAAGTATTTATTGATATTTTTAACTCCAGATCCTTACAATTGTAATTATAGATCAAATCATATTATGAATTTAAACTTGGCATGATGCAGCAACCACGGATGAGTAGAATAGGATCTGAATATGGTAACCAGTTGTAATTACTGTGCTAGATAGGAAATATTATTTACTTCTACTTTTGTATTTCAGTAAACTTATCAAATGATCCAGTACTACATAGGGATACTTAATGCTGATGCTATAAAGGAAAATAGCTAGCTTATTCTCTAATAATTTCCAACTTCCTATCAGTAAGATCTTAAAGAGATTATTGGAAAAGCCTTACCTTTAAAAGCTTGATAAACCTGGTTAGTAAGCATATACTTTTACTGAATGATTTGGTACAACAATTTGTTATCTAATACTTTAAAGATTGGTTAACAGCATCCCGAACATTACCTGGATATCTGTAAGAGAAAGAAAAACTGCTGCATTAGCTCAAAAGCTAAGTAAGCCCAGTCTGTCATTGCAATTCCCCTTGTGGTTGCAAACGGAAAACAATCAGTAAGTGACAAGAAACTCATCTTATAAGTTAAGCATAATAAAAGATCATTCAATTACAAATATAGTAACATAAACTAATCAAACAGTTAATGTCTGCATTTAATAAGATTATATGCTATTTTAAAATTTTTAAAATTTTCAGAATTTTTGGGGTTTTGACATGTGGTACCAAAGCATGGTTCAAACACTAGGCCTTGATGTGGCCCAATTAGTTTCTGCAGAACAGTAAAAATGATATACGAACCTGTATTTTGTTTTATGTGAAAGGCAGAAAATTTCTTTTTCTGAATCTAATAGGTAGGTATTGAGAACCTAGGAGAATATGCTGAGAAGGAATCTCCAAACACTGAGACAAGACAGATGTGTAGAGAACCTATGATATAGGAAGTAATTGCTCGCACCTCAGAGCTGATGTAGACCATAAAGAATTTAAATACTGAAATAGAATCAGTCAAGAAGGACAATGAACGGATTCTGAAGAATCAAGAGGAGTTAAATCAAATTCTGATAGAAAAATTTCAGACTGAAGGAAGAAACAGAAGGTTTGAATCTGAAGAATCTAGCCATCAAAAAGGGTCCAAAAAGATGAAACTAGCTAAACCTGATAGCAGTTCATCATCTGAAAGAAGTAAGGAACAACAGAGCTATTACACTACTAGTGACAGTAGTGAGGCTGAGTTGTATAAAAGGAAGAAAAAGTACAGGCCTTATGAAAAGATTTCTGGGGAGTTCAAGAAAATAAAACCCCCAACTTTCAATGGAGAAACTGAAAAAGGAGAAGAGGCAGAATCCTGGTTATCCGGGATGAGAAAATATTTTCAGATTTATAATTATTCAAATCAGCTGAAGGCGAGAATGACCATCTATAAACTTTCAGGAAATGCAGATATATGGTGGCAAGATTTGAAAATGGTCAAGGGGATCAAAGAAAAAGAGGTCAATTGGAGTACCTTTAAAAGGTACTTCAAGAAGAAGTTTGTGTTTGAATAATACTATGAATAAAGGGCCAATGAATTTTATGAGTTAAAGCTAGGATCTATGACTATGAAGGACTTAAACAGTAAGTTCTTAAGTCTGCTAAGATATGTGCCATATTTAGTTGATGAGAAACCTAAAGTACAACGGTTTCTCAGCTGTCTGCCATACCATATAAAGGACAGAATCGAATATGATAACCCCAAAACTCTGGAAGAAGCCAGGCAGAAGGAAAATTTCTGTTTTGAACAGAACAAAAAGAAGGAAGGAATAGCCAACTGGAAGGCTAAAAAGAACGGTAATCAGCCTGAATTCAAGAAAAAGGAGTTTGTACCTCAGAAAAATTTCAGGAATAACAAGAACAGAAACCATTCTAATGGCAAGAACTTCCAGGGGAGCAAAAATGGTGCTTCTAATAATTCCAATAACTTCAAGGGCAGCAAGGAGGCTTCTAACAATCATGGAAATTTTACCAAGAATTTCGAACGGAAGGAACCTGTTAAGTGCTGGGAATGCAATGGCCCACACTATGCTTCAGTTTGCTCAAATCAGAAGAAGCCAAACAACAATATTCATACAATACAAGATGAAATGACTGTTGGAAACTTTGCAAGGACTATGCCCTGAATCAATGCAGCGTTGGAGAACCGCCAAGCTGATTATCAAACTTCCATGGTGGAAGTAGAAGGTATGGTTAACAAAACCCCTGTAACTATTTTAATAGATCCAGGTGCTAGCCTTAGTTATATTTCACCGCAGATAGTGGAAAAGTGCAATCTGACTGTTGAAAGGTTTGATAACTCTTGGTTAGTTCAACTAGCCATTGGGGAAAAAAGGAAGGTAATCTGTTATGTTAAGGAATGTGCTCTAGATATGAATGATTTTAAAACTACTGTTAAATTAAATGTTTTTCCACTTGGCTCGTATGACATACTTATTGGTACGGACTGGTTAGAATAGCATAGGGTAGTTTTAAACTGTTTTGATAAAACCTTTACGTGTGTGAATAATAATGAACAGCCTGTAACAGTTAAGGGTATTCCTAGAAAAACTGTAATCAGGCAGATTTCTGCCTTACAACTTAAAAGAGTAGTCAGGAAAGGGTGCAAGGCCTATGCTGTAACTATTACAGATGAGGCAAATAAATATGAAATAAATAAAATAAAAATAGAGGATATTCCTGTGTTAAATGAATTTATTGATGTTTTTCCGGAGGAAATTCCAGGATTACCTCTTAGGAGGGAACTGGATTTCACAATTGAACTGGTACCAGGTGCTGTACCCAGCTCGAAGGCTCCGTATCGTATGAACATTCTGGAGCTTAATGAATTAAAATCATAGTTAAAGGAATTAATAGATAAGAAATACATTCAACCTAGTGTGTCCCCTTGGGGAGCACCAGTAATTTTTGTTAAAAAGACAGACGGAACTATGGGACTTTGCATAGATTACTGTCAACTAAATAAAATGACAATTAAAAACAGATATCTGTTGCCCCGCATAGATGATCTATTTGATCAGCTTCATAGAGCTACGGTGTTCTCTAAGATAGACCTGAGATTAGGATATCATCAGGTAATAATTAAAGAAGAAGACATTTTCAAGACAACTTTCAGAACAAGGTATGGACATTACGAATTTGTCCTAATTCCATTTGGGCTTACTAACGTCCCAGCCGTCTTTATGTGTCTAATGAATAACATAATGCATAAATATTTAGATAAATTTGTTGTCATATTCATCAATGACTTCTTAATCTATTCTAAAAATGAAGAGGAACATAAGGAACATTTACAGATAGTCTTACAAGAATTGCGAGAGCAATAGCTCTTTGCGAAATTTAGTAAGTGTGATTTCTTCAAGGATGAAATCCAGTACTTAGGTCACGTGGTGACTAAGGAAGGGATTTCAGTTGATCCTGAAAAGATCCGGGCAATCAAAGATTGGCGAGTACCAAAAGACGTAATAGATGTTAGGTCCTTCATGGGAATTACCGGTTATTACTGGAGATTCATAGAAGGCTTTTCAAAAATAGCCAACCCAATCAATTCCTTGCAAAAGAAAGGTAAGAAATTTGATTGGAACATAAAATGTGAAGAAAGATTTAAGAAATTAAAAACTTTATTAACAGCTGCGCCTATTCTAAGAATAGCAGATCCTAATAAGGATTTCGTGGTTTGTACCGATGCTTGTAATGACGGTCTAGGCAGAGTACTGACTCAGGATGGGCATGTCATAGCCTATGAGTCCAGGAAGCTAAAGATTCATGAAAAGAATTATGCCACTTATGATTTAGAATTAGCTGCTGTTATTCATGCCTTAAAAATGTGGCGACACCACTTAATAGGCAGAAAGTTTACTTTAATGACTGATAATAAGGGTCTAAAATACCTTTTAGATCAGCCTAACTTAAATGCAAGGCAAGCAAGATGGTTATCCTTCTTAAGTGAATACGATTTCGAAATTCAGCACATAAAAGGAAAGGAAAATAAGGTGGCTGATGCTTTGAGCAGAAATGCAAGGCTGAATTTTACAACAGTAATCAGTACTTATAATTCTGATCTAAATGAACAATTGACTAAAGGGATTAAATTGGATGAAATTTATCAAAATTTACAAGCTACAGCTAAAGAAGAACCTACAGAAAGTTTAATAAAGGGTTACAGTTTAAATAAAGATGGATTTTTATTGTTTAAGGACAGACTGTATGTACCTAATGTGTCTAAAGTTAAATTGCTGATTCTGGATGAAGTTCATAAAACCCCTTACTCAGGGCATCTAGGCTACCAGAAGACTGTCACCATGTTGAGAAAAGATTATTTCTGGCCTAATATGAAATCTGAAGTAGCTGAGTATATAGCTAGATGTTTGGACTGTCAACAAGTGAAGACATAACATCAACATCCAGCTGGGTAAATGCAACCTTTTCCTATTCCTAGTTGGAAGTGGGAAATAATCAGCTTAGATTTCATTACTGGATTACCCAGAAATCAAAATCAGAATGATTCAATTATGGTGGTAGTAGATAAATTAAGTAAAGCAGCGCATTTTATTCCTGTTAAAACCACTTACAAGGCCGCAAATATAGCTGACATATTTCTAAAGAAAAATTTTCAGCTACATGGTGTACCGAAGGTTATTATTTCAGAAAGGGATCCTAAATTCACAGGGAATTTCTGGAAATCCTTGTTTAAGGGATTAAACACAACACTGAATTTCAACACCTCTTTCCATCCTCAAACGGACGGACAGACTGAAAGAGTTAATCAGGTGTTGGAAGATCTATTAAGAATGTACGTCAAGGATCAACCAAGTAAGTGGGAGGATTACTTGCATTTAGCAGAATTTGCATATAATAACAACTATCAATCATCAGCTAAGTTCAGTCCTTTTGAAATTCTGTATGGGCGTAAATGTAACACTCCTATCTCCTGGAATAATCCAGTAGATAAATGAGTGTTGGGACCCGAATTATTAAAAGAAATGGAACAAATTGTAAAACAAGTGTAGGAGAACTTGAAGGTTGCCCAAGATCGGCAAAAGAGCCAAGCAGATTTAAAAAGAACTCCTAAAGAGTTCCAGGTGGGTGAGCATGTGTTCATAAAGGTAAAACCAAAGAAGAGCTCCTTAAGACTAGGGAGTTGTGCAAAATTAGTGCCACGTTACTGTGGTCCGTTTGAAATTTTATCTAGAATTGGTCAAGTTGCATATCAGCTAGCGTTACCACCTAACTTAAAAGTGCACAATGTTTTTCATATTTCTGTTCTGAAAAAAGTATGTTCATGATGCTACTCATGTGATTGATTGGAACGTTATACAGGTAGAACCAGAAGGGGAAGTTCTGGTGGAACCAGACTGTATCCTCGGGAGGAGGGAAATTACTCTGCGGAACCGCACAATTGCACAGCTGAAGGTGCAATGGAAGCACCTTAGTCCTGAAGAAGCTACCTGGGAACTGGAAATTAAGATGTGGAAAGCATACCCAAATCAGTTCCAAGAATTTCCCGAGGAAGAAGAATAAGTAACATCGAGAACGATGTTACATTTTAAGTGGGTGTGTATGACACATACCCCAATTTTGTAAAATTATGTAAATTGTTTTATTATATTTCTGAGACATTATGTTAAACTTAATCCTAAGTAGGGATTGATGACTCAGCAGAGTCAACAGTAATGGAATGTAATTCAGAATATTTTATTATTAATAAATAAATTATAGAGACAACAGCATGGGAGAGCTGTTAAAAAAAGGTTACTGGTCAAACTGGTGGATGGAACTAGGTGGAAAGGCAAAAGACAAGTGGCAGCATCCTCAAACACTTCCTAAGTTGCAGGTGGCAACTTCCCTATATTTGGGGTCATGATTCCCCAAGAAAGTGGAATGAGAGCAGGTGGCTCATTAAATGACAGTTAACCCAACAAAGACCTAGGCAATCTTTTAAAAAGTACTCAATGAAGAGAGCTGAGGCTGCTCAGTTATTTTCCAGAGAGAATTCATTTAGGTGAATGTTAATCAGGAAATCCATTGAGGAAGAGGGAAATACAGTAAGGAAGTTGTTTTAGGAGGATTGCTGCAGTAACTTGATTTCATTAAAGCTTTTTGAGCTGAGAGAACTGACTGATAGTTCTGAGTTAATACTGAGTTTGAAGACTAGTATCTGACTTTGCTGCACCTAGTTCCAGCCAGGGAGACCAGAGCAAGCTCGAGGGTCTTGAGAAGTCGCTGTCTGAGCGCTCTCCAGGAGTTGGTAGGGAGGAACGGCCTCCCATTGCTATTGTTGTCTACAGCTTAAACATGTTCTGTCACTTATTTCTTTATGTTTACTAGGTATGAATGGATGCATGTTATGTTTATTTTATATGTCTGAGGAGTTAGTTAGTTTAGTAAAGTTAGTATCTCAGAATATCAGTAGTTAAATCTGTTAAAAGTTACTGTGTTTTTCCACATCTGGGATCACCAGACTGTACTCTAGCACAGTATCTTGGTATTGAGAAGTAGTATGTTTCTGAACCGAGTTTCCTATTTAGTTACTTTCAGTAACCACAAGTGTTTCACCAGTTTATAAGTTATTGTATCTTTGTTTTAACTATATCTTGTTTTCTATAAATGCTACTGTACAATATAGAAAGCAGAAGTTAGATTGGAATTCATATTGTTTTACTTTATAAGTTTCCTTCTTTGTATTCGAATAATTTCATTTCTAGAAATTAACTCAAAGCAAGAATTAGTTACATAACTACTATTTTCTCTTTATTCAGAATTATAAATATGTTAACACTTGTACTTACAGAACATTGGTAGGAGTAAACAAATGTTAATTTATTTCAATATTCAAGCAAGCTAGCTAGAACTGTGGTATTATATTAATGATATAGTTCCTTTACTTTTCCTTTTTCGTTATTAAAATCAATTTCTAACATTATTTATAATTATAACTCTATCCTTTATGGATTAAAAATACAAGCTATTTTATAGATAGTTATATAAAATAGGTCATAAGATGTGTTAAATAATTCTTTCTTTATTTTTCATAAGTAAATAATAACTTAACCGATAGAATAAATTTTATCAGAACCTAAGTTTTAGTATCTGCAAATCAGTACAGTAATTTAAATAGCATAATGCTATTTTCTGTACACTCTAAAGTAAACAAAGGTTACACATATGGAGAACTTAATACTCCAATAAATATATGATTATTATTTTGTATTAGTAATTATTATTGTAATAATAATATTATACTGATATATTATCCAATATAAACTTAAGGGATGACAAATATTATTTATATTACAAATTGGAGTTAAAAATACCCTGTTCTACAGTCAGCTAGACTTTTCCAAGATTTTTTAGTTAAAATAAATTAAACACCAAAATATAAAGACCAATATGGCTTAAGGGTATAAACCCTATATATATATATTACTTAACAAATTTTCATAATAAGCAAATCATAGTATAACCCAGGTACTTAACCTGACAGCAACCTTATAAAATAATTTCACTTTAATAAAATCACTCAGTTGCATAATTAAAAATAAAGGTAAATAACAGAACATTACACTGCTCGTACATCGAGCTTAATCAATAGGGTAATAATCTTTATTTTACCCACAGATACAACAGAAGTAGTATTATTATACTTATTATCAAATTAAGAAACAATATTGTTCTCAAACTATAAAAATTAGGGTTAACCATATAATATCCAGTTTTTGCAAACAATTAATAGTTATAAAAATAAGACAATAATTTACTTACAGCCGCATTATAAAACAATACTATAAGGCTGTTCCAAGCTTGTATACTACTTATTTCTTACACAGATTATAAACTAAGAGTAAATGCAAGCAAAGATACAAGAAAACTTTATAATAATTCATATTACAAAACTCTGGGTGAAAACCCTGAACAAGTTAAGAGCACATCAAGAGAAACAAAATGTGGAAGCCTTAACCTCATTTACAGGCAGGCTTATAGCCATTACCTTTTCTTTTGTTTATATACAGTATTTTCTTTTACAGAAAATCTTAAATACAAAATAAAGACGAATATTTACAACATCGACTGAAGCCGTAACACCTATGCATATCGCAGGGGTTAAACCTGTTAAAATCTATTTTAACTTACAACTAGATATGACAGAATGGAACCAAAGTAACCACTGGAGTCGCAGCCATTCACTAACAACCCTAAAAACCAGCAAGGAGGAATGCCATGGTTGAGACCAGGCTTACCGGGGAGAAGCTAATAGCCGAAACCTTGTGTTTTCCACTCTACAACGAGGAGACCGAACCTGCAAAAGAAGGAGTAGTTTAATAGTTAAAAACCTTATCATTTTGTGGTTAAACTGTATTCACGAAATGGAAAAAAAAAAGAGGATCTGAACTGTAACTCACCAGCGAGTTTGAAGAAGTGCAGCTACTGAAAAACAGACTGATAACCACGAGCCGAGGAAGCATAAACCCTTCCTTCGTGATAAAGAAGAATGAGCTGGAGAAAACAAAGGATACCTTCCACAATGGAAACACTGATAGTATCAAGCCAAAGGTTACACACACGCCGTGACAGGGTCGACAATGGAGCCAAAGGGAAAAACCCTAGGTTCTTCAATGACCATATGGCCGCCAACATCAAGCTACAGACCTCCACACAGTGCAGTAAACGAGCACGAAGGACTGGAGCAGCATAGAAGCTGCTATCAACAGTGCAATAGCAAAATTTGGACGAGGAGGGTTTGCAGAGCGACCAAGCCCAAAGGCGAGGGAGAAATGGAAAATTAGGTTTGAGTCAACTGCTTTTAACACGCCAATGCATGGCCGAGGAGTGACCACGTCAGTACTATAATACATTGCATGCAGGTGGGTCGAAGTCTAATGTTCTACGACGAAGTCTGCCAATCGTTTGTTTTCCAAACAAATCATCGCATGGATATTCCATATGGTCGCTATCCTATGGTATTACCTGCAATATAATTCACATCCGCAATGTTAGAACAATGCATATTAAACTATGCATTATAAACAATAAAACTATGCTATTTCAATATTAACCTTTGCATTGTAAATGTTAACACTTGCATCATATATATCAAGTCTTTGCATTATAAAAGTTATAAGGATAGGGGTATAATGTTGAGTTATAATGGTTCATAAAACTTACAACCATATGACCATATGACCAACTACCCTAGTCTCAAGAGAAGACAATAAATATATCATTTCTTTAAGTCTATAAAATAATAGAGTAATGTTAAGTATAGTTGTTTACAATTCTACAAACTATAATGCCTATTGCCATAGCTTTGCATAGATGGTAAAGGACTTGTCAATTTTCTCTTTATATGATTTTAACTTGAAGAATTCAAACTATATAACCCATAAATTTGGAATAAGATTACTCTAGTCTATTTTTACTTGTTATTACCAATATAATAACAATCTCTTAATAGTCTTAGATTCTTTATGATAACAATTAGACTTTTGTTATCTTCATGCTCAAAGATTTACAAGGATTGTGTAATTGAGTGTATGTTAGGAGGTTTATGAAAACTATTATAACCATTCTTGTTGGTAGTATAGTCTGGAAACTCATAAATTGAGTTTAATCATGATAATCTAGAACTAAATTCTAAAAATGCTTATAGATTTTATTCAATTGTCAATCATGGAAATAGAAGTAGTTTTTCAGTCAATGGAAACCCTTAAAATGTAAGAGAAGACTTGTATCAGACGGTAAACCTTGTAAATTGCTGGAAGTAAGAAAATTATATATTGATATTTTTAACTCCAGATCCTTACAATTGTAATTACAGATCAAATCATATTATGAATTTAAGCATGGCATGATGCAGCAACCACGGATGAGTAGAATAGGATCTGAATATGGTAACTAGTTGTAATTACTGTGCTAGATAGGAAATATTATTTACTTCTACATTTGTATTTCAGTAAACTCATCAAATTATCCAGTACTATATAGGGATACTTAATGCTGATGCTATAAAGGAAAATAGCTAGCTTATTCTCTAATAATTTCCAACTTCCTATCAGTAAGATCTTAAAGAGATTATTGGAAAAGCCTTACCTTTAAAAGCTTGATAAACCTGGTTAGTAAGCATATACTTTTACTGAATGATTTGGTACAACAATTTGTTATCTAATACTTTAAAGATTGGTTAACAGCGTCCCGAACATTACCTGGATATCTGTAAGAGAAAGAAAAACTGCTGCATTAGCTTGGAAGCTAAGTAAGTCCAGTCTGTCATTGCAATTCCCCTTGTGGTTGCAAACAGAAAACAATCAGTAATTGACAAGAAAGTCATCTTATAAGTTAAGCATAATAAAAGATCATTCAATTACAAATCTAGTAACATAAACTAATCAAACAGTTAATGTCTGCATTTAATAAGATTATATGCTATTTTAAAAATTTTAAATTTTTCGGAATTTTTGGGGTTTTGACATATCATTCCTAAAGAAATTTTACAAGCATTCTAGATCTAGTTTTAGGGAAAATTGTCATTTTTCAAGGCTATGAAAGTAGATCTAAAGCTTGTTGAATGCATGGTTGTTTCCTTAGAATATACAAAGTTATATTCAAATATTTAAGTGCTTCATATTGGATTCCCCCAAAGCAGGCCAAGATCCCAAAGAAATCTTGCTTTCCTTGGTTCTTTTTCCACATCTTTAAAAACTAGTTTTAACCTAGATTTTTTTGGGTAAAAAGTGTGTTCATCCAAAAGTACTTTCAAAGTACTTTTGGGAATATTTAACTGCGATAATATTGCTGGTTTTTAGAAGGTATAATAGAAAAGAGGAGGAGGTTCTGTTCGGAAATCATTTTTGGACCATTTGAAACCCCCTAGGGGGTCTCCGTCTTCCCAAAAATTTCAAAATTTCGCAATTTGTTAAACCTTTGGTCTCATTTCGTATAAGGAACAAGTGGATAAATTTAATTTTTATGATATTGTGATTTCTGCTAATAAGAATAAAAATATTTTCGAATAAGCTCTTTTGAGCCTATTCACCATCCCCCTTGGGGGGATTCGGGTCCATGTCATTTTTTACATTTTTTCATCTTTTTTCAATCTAGTGTAGTTCTAATCTGCAGGGGTAGTATAATTTGACTTATAATCATTTTCATATTCCATATTTGGCAGTTTCAAAGTAATTTTAATACTTACCCCACGAGCCTCCTTTTGAGCCGAAAGGTGAAGAAAGGGTCATGGTAGTCTAATTAGAAAAATGTGGTTTTCTTTTTTATGCTTCATCTACTATCATTAATTGTTTTAATAATCATAATAAAATCAACCCCTCCTTGATTCCCCAATTGAGGTCGACTTGGACCGAAAGAGGTTCCTGGAGGGTTTTCTTTTTAATAAAGACACCTCTTTTAAAATTTTCTAAAAATAACAAAGACTCCAGTGTGTATGCTTTGTACTTGGTTTCGGTTCATCCGATCAGTCAAGATGCATCAAAAGCACTTGAGTGACTAGATTAATTAGTATTCACCTCCCAAATTGACAAACCATCAGGCGACAATCCAATGCCTCGAACAAACTGTAAGCGGTGGAAAAATACCCAAAGGAGTGGGAACAACTAGAAAGTGACCTCGAGGAATCAATCTCTATCAAACCCTGATGGGTGTGTTATGAACAATAGTCTCCGAGACTCCGTTCCAACCCACAAACACCTTGCGGGTAGCCGTGAAAGTTCACTTTTGGACATACTCCAAGTACCCCTCGGGTATATCTGGAGTCCCCTTTTCGCCTAATTTAATTCATTCACATTCCACATTAATTTAAAATCTACCAAGAGACATTTGTAAAATATTCTTTCAAGCGCATGAAAGCACATTATTTTCTCTGTTGACTCCATTTAAGGCATTGGTGATTTGTTTGATCAATTCTTTTGATTATATATATATTGAGTGTCATTACTGTGCCTATCAGCTTTAAATATTGCATGTTGTTATCTTTTGTTTCCACTGGTTAATTTCAAAACTCCTAAACAACTTAATCAATATAACACAATCACACTAAGTAATTAGCCTTAGTAATTTAATAGGGTCTACCCCCCTTGGCTTCGTTAGGAGTTATCCTGAACAGAGGAGTCAAGAACAAGGTGACAGCCTTGACTCGAGACTTGCCCCCAAGGACACACCGAGTGGCTTGAAGATTTCTGCCACGTAACCTAGGTGTGTGAAAGGTAGCAACACAGTCAGTGGTAGTTAGTCTTAACTACTGTGGACCAAATGATGCTAGTGACTAAATATAGACTGGAAATACTCCTAATTTAGACATAATTGGCGAAATTGGACAAGGGAGGATTATAATCCTAACACCCCCCCTGAATGATAACTTGGAAAATTTGTGGGCCCTGGTAACTAAGACCAGAGGTCATCCATTACAACTAAAGCAAAGTAATTGCTTAATACAAGGAAATAGGGAAAAACCACATGGGAAAAAGGCCCCCCCTCGAACTAAGCCAACAGAATCAGGATTCAAGTTAAGAAAACTTGAGGAAATGTTGTTGCAACCTTCATCCTTGTGGTTTAGAGAAGCAGCATGAATGATTGTTTATGCATAGGTATCCTGGGTCCTAGCATGTAGACTTATCCATATTCTCCCAAAATGATGATGGAAGGAAGGAGGAATGCAACCTTTGCCTCTTTTTGGATGAAGAGGTATATGATCCACTTTGTTCTTTTGAGAGAAGTGTAGCTGATCAAACCTTGCCATGTATCATCTCACAAGGAGTTTATTGCATCTCTCTGAAGGAGGTGAGTTTGCATGAAATAGTGCAAGGTTCTCTTTCTGAAACTGATCTTTTTTCCTCTGCATGTTAGATGGATTTCCCGTCATCTTCCTAGCTTCCTGCTTGGGAGTAGGGGCTAGATTTGGATATGAATAACCTTGAATATAAATCTCATAAACGGATACAACTAGTTCTGCTTCTGATTCTGAAATACTAGTGGACACTGCAAAAGGAGTAGATAGATTGTTTTTACCTCCCCTTTAAAGTGGCAACTAAGAGTGCATTGGTTCTGAAAATGGCAGGAAGTGTGAGAATTCATATGCCTTGGAGGCATTATTTACAACACCCTTCACTATGATGTTCCCAGTAGAGATATATGTGATCTCCACCGAGTCAAGACCAAATGTCACTCGCTTTGGAGGGCTAGTGTGAGTCATCTGGTATATAGATAACATATTTGCAGCAAAGGAGGTTACATAAAGCACATCTTTGAACTTTCCATGTTCAAGCTTGATAGAATCCTTCACTTTGGCTAAAATTTCGATGTCATTACCCATGTGAATTCTAGGGCCATCAGTAGACTGTAAGGAAGATAATGATTCTCTGGATGCAACCATATGATTGGAAGCTCCTGAATCAATGAGAAAGGCATGTGTTCTTGAACAAATAGCCTTCAGTGCATGACATCTCTCATCATGTTCTTTAGGTTCTTCTCTATGGTCGGCCTTCCTTGTGCCATCAAGTATAGTGATGTTATGTTTCTCTAGAAGAACAACCATTTCATTAATTGTTCTTCTCATACAGGAGCTTTGTGGATGAAATCCCCTTCCACAGTAAGAACAAAGAATCTTTCCTTTTCCATTATTATTGATTCTCCTTGAACTTGAGGGCTGATCTGACTTCTCTTTCTCCACAAGAGGCTCATTCTTTTTCTTCCCCTTACCATTCATAGATTTGCGTCCCCCAGCAACCAATGCTTCATCTTTGGAAGATCTGATGATCCCCATTTCGACCAGCTTGTCACGCTCATGGGTGAGAGACTCAATGAAGGAATTGATAGTTGACATCTTCTAATTTGGTCTTGTTAGCTTCCCGATATGAAAGGTTGATGCAAAGACCGAGTAATTTGAGCCAAGTTTTTTGAGGATGGAAAGGATGAGTTGATCATCCTCCTTCTCAATTTTATACAGCTTCAACTGTAACACTAGATGCTTGAATTTGGTGAAGAAATCATTCAAAGTTTTGAATTTTCTTGGGTGAAGAGAAATAAGCTCATTCTCTAGCTGATAAATCCTTAGATCATCTTTCTTATCAAACATGGTAGCAAGTAGATCCCAAATCTCCTTGGGAGTCTTCAATCCATTGATGTGAAAGAGAATATCTCTAGATATTGAAAGGAACAGACATCCATATGCTTCATCAAGCTTATTCCAATATTTTTCTTTATCAACATAATGAATTGGATCTACCTCTATGTCCATTGTGAATTTGTAGAGTCTTTTTGAGCGAAGCTGCATATCCATGTCCTCCTTCCACTAATGGTAGTTGAAAGGAGTGAGAAGAACCATAGGAGGGGCCATTGTGCTGTTGTAGCGAATGCAGTGAAGGAGACTGAAAACCTATAAATCACACAAAAAAACATACAAAGTAAGGTCGGCAGCCTACACTTTTGGAATTTTCTTCACACTCAACTTAGTTGATCAAGAAAACTTGATCAACAATTCCTTTTCTTAGGATTTATGTGGTAAATTCTCCACTTCTGGTGCAGTGCTGGAAGGAGCAATTTTGCTCAATTTTTTTTTGATCCAAGTATGAATCTGTAGAAGGAGAAGTGCCCTGTCATGCTGAGGCTCTAATACCATATAAAATTGAGCACATAGATCTATGGACCAACACACAACTCACAAAATATATCATACAATTTTACTCATAATTGAATAGTGCAACAATGCAAAAGGTGGCTTGCAGCTGTGTAATGCTTTCACTAATCAAAAGTAATTGGATAATAATTACAATGTAATACACGGGTATTAATAACCAGTCAATTTGAATGCACGAGAGAAAAATTTGAATTGATTGACTCTACCTAACTAAATGAATAACTGGACATGTCTAAATCACTATCGGAGTGTAACTAGTTATCTCTAGTTGTCTAAATCAGTGCCTCAGTTAGTTGGAATTAGTTAACTAGTCTAACTGAATGTGGTAGGTGAGGAAGGGTTCCTTCCCACATGCAGTTAATCAATGACTGGCGTTAACTGAATGTAACTATATGTAACTAACTCCTAACTATGATTAACTAGTCACTAACTGAAATCAACTAAAGGAGGTTGGTTTCGACACTCCTAGTGGCTCCTAAATTGTATGGATTTGTCTAAGAGGCGCCTAAAATGATGCATGCAAGTGCAATCAGTGGAAGTTAGCCTCAAATAGTGTTCCCAACACTCTAGTAACTGGTACATGTGGCCCAATTAGGCCATGTATACCCAATGATGCTAGTGACTAAATATAGACTGGAAAGATTCCTAATTTAGACATAATTGACCAAATTAGACAAGGGAGGATTATAATTCTATAACAAGTTGGATGAGCGTATGAAACTTTTCCATGAAATTTCCAACAAAAAACATATGCCCTAATGTTGTTGTTAAAGGTTGAGTTAGGTTAGGGTTGATACAAAGAAAAATTTAAAATTTATTCTTTAATGCATAAACAGATTTAAAAACAAAGTGTAAACACATAAGAGTACTGTAGTAATAAACTCTAACATAATTTTAGTCTCTTTCAACTTTACCACTCTATTGGTGAATGCATTAAATTTGGTCCTTGAGATGGATTAATATTTCCAATATATAGAACATAAACAATCGAAAAATTACAATGAAACTAAGACACAATAATAAAAGAACAAGTGCTAAAAAGATCTAGCTTGAATCTACCTTATACTCAGACATATTGTTTTAGATCTTGTCAGTGTAATGAAAATATGTCATAAGTCATACCTTGAGAGAGAGAAGGTTAAAGTTCTTTGGGATTAGGTTATATACATACAATAACAAATCCCAGTCACGAAGTGAGAAGATCTCATTATCATAGCAACAACTATATTAATCCAAAACCACAAAAGGAACCCTAAAATTCATGGTTCCCTGTAGCAAACTTAACACCTCTATTGACCTATCATCTAGGGTTTGAAATAATCATAGATCATATAGGATAGGGCACGACAATCATGTTACATCAGTCACATCCTAGGAAAGAAAGGTACATGAAAACCATAGTCCAGCAGAGAAGAGACACACTGTCCCGTTTCAACAAAGAAGGGACACAACTGACCAGGAACCCTAGAGGCATCAACCTGCTTGGTCCCAGACCAAGAATACCAGGAGAATATTGGGGGCCCTAGGGTACCTTCTAGGGTATTACTCCACCCTAGTTAAATGAATAGGGTACCATCCTACATGAGAATGGGTACCATCTTTAGAAGGCGAGTTCAAAAACAAGAAAAGGATCTTCTATGAAATGTCGAACAAAAAACATATAACCTGATGTTGCCACATACAATGTTCTTACTAATGGTTTAAGGAAGGCAAGATGGACTAGGTTAGTAATCTATTCTATGAAATGTCAAACACAAACATATATCCTGATGTTGTAAACACAATGTACTTATTCATGGTTTATGTAAAGAATGTAATTTCCATAAGGTTAGTAATATCTTCTACGAAATTTCCACACTCAATCAACATTTGTTTATTTGGCAGACCAACTCTCTAGTTGGGATTTGGTTACGTTTTTCTTACGACGCCACACAATTTTATATGTTAGGGAACTTTTTATAAGTAGCCAATTTGTTCACTAACAATGTGATATGGCTATGGGATTAAATGTATGGTTGCTGACAATTTACATGGAACCTTTAGGGAAAGTACATAGGTGTAGCTACTACATATAGTGTGAGTACATGAAGTGTAGCTCCTACATCAATATTTTCACAAATTTTTATGATGGAAACAAGATGAGCTTAACTTTGTATAGCTATTGTTGGTTGTTCGACCAAGGTTCAACCCAAGATATCGACCTGGCAGAGAAAGGCTTAGTCAGCAGCACCTGCACCGTAGATGTAATCTCACTCGAGATATCTTTCCTATGGGTAACTACTAGAACCAAGTTTTTGAAGTTGGCTGGGGGGATTTCTCTTCCCTTGATGTTATACCAAGGTGCTCTACCGAAGCTAGTGGGTCTAATCCTTATACTGATTATGCACAATTAATATGTGATTCTATTCAACCATCAACAGATACTATAACAGTAAATATAATGGAATATAGATAATTCTGACTAGAACATTGCGACATATACATATAACTCCTTTGTAAGGAAATACATAACACTTATTCACAACAAACATATACATGACTCAATTACATTAATAATTTACACATTTGACACAATATCTAACATGGGAACCCATCCGGGAAAAACCACAAAGGCACTCTTCATCTGGCATGAAAAATATATGGCACCTTTTTTTCTATGCACTAAGCCGTAGAATATGTCCTGGATATTATTCTCTTATCTATACAAGCTTCTTTCTCCTCTCATGCTCTCTGGTCTTCTATCGTTGGCTCTTCTCTACTTGACTCTACTTTTGATCCACATACATCCTGTATTGATTCGACTTCTTTTATGACTCTATGACTCTGATTCACTATTAAGCTCTACTATTGAACCATATACATCCTGTATCAACTTAATCTCTCTATGCTTTCTCCCACTCAGCTATAGACTTCTTCATCTCTCTACCAAAAAAACTAACTGACTCTCTACTGACAGTCTAGATAAGAAATAACAATAGATTGCTACGCAATCCAAACAATCCGACCTTCATGAAGCTAACAGAGTGCAACTGATCCGAAAGTGAGTAACCCACACAAAAACTGGTTTCTTAATTCTTATAGACTATTACATGTCTCTCTCAGTTGACCTAATACACTTAGGTCGTCATTCATATTCTAGCAACACATGTCAATAGGCACTAAAGGCTTGAATTACAAAGACACTTTCATACATGCAACTTCCACCGACTGTAGTCGAATTCATACCCACGATATTTATGAACTGTTGCTTTCTGGCCGTTGTGCCACTGCACTCCTTCTGACATGGTTTCCTCTATCGCAACTCATCTTGTCGCATATATTCCTTTTGTCCGACTTCTCTTCTATCGTGAACTCTTCTACTATTGCACACTCTTCCTCTGTCTACTCTTTCTTTCATTACCTCTTCTGTCATAGCTCATTATTCCTTCTTCCTCTACTTATGTCGCATCTTTCTTCTTCCTTCTACCACTACTTCTATCGCAGTTTCATTCGTCCTTCTTCCTCTACTTTTGTCCTAGTTTCCATCTTCCTTTCTGCGACTTGACTCTTTTCACACTTGGTCATAATTCCAATTGAATTCAACCTAACTTCTCCTAGGGTCAACAAGCCTGCATCACTCACCTATGGTTCATATCGAGCCACACAAGGCTATTATTCTACTTCTACCTTTGGGACAACTTTACCTTGAAAATCTTGGAACATTTTTAGGATCTCTTATGTCTCTCATTGTACATCTTCCTCTCCTTCCTGCAAGTTTTTCACAAGGTCAGAACTGAGGTGTTCCAATGGTATGAGCCTTGCTGCTTCTACTACTCATTGTACCCTCTAATGTATAGGATGGATAATGCCTATAATTCTTTCTGCTTCAACATGAAAATATTGGACTTTATCTGCCCTTTGTTGTTGTTGCATTAGCAACACCATCACTTTATGTTGGAGCTTCTTCATTTCTGTTGCCTTAGCCATCTCTACTGATAAGGGTAACTTTTTCATCTTAGTATTCAGTCGAGTTACTTATGTCTCAGCTATGCGCAGCTCCTCTACCAATTATTCTAGTTTGGTGTGATCAACCAAGGCTTCCCAAGTCTGAGATACTTAGTCGAAAGCCTTGGCACATGATGACTCTGCTTCTTCGATTCTCTTTGCAGCATCTGCTATTGTTTTCCTTCTTTCTTCTATCACGTAAAGTTACTTTTTTACAGTGGTAGGATGAACAAGATGGACAAGTTCAACTACTTCTACTATGAAACGAGAACTTGAAACAATTCTCATTTTTCTCTCTCCTAATTTGAGAATCTATTTTTACATCCATTTAAAAAAGGGTTGATACCAGTATCATAGATTTTCATTTTAAGGCATTTTTTTGGGCCTTTGAATCATCTTTGTCGTTAAATATTATTAATTTCTATTTTCAAGTGTGTTTTTTAGAAATTTAACAAAATAAAATATATTTAGAAGCAAGTTATATTGAAAGCATATACATTTTGCAATTTTTTCTTTAAAATAATACATTTTTATACACAAAAAAGTCCTTTTTATTGAAAAAATTGGAAGAAATTACAAAAAATAATGACATTTAAATCCATTTTCAATAGATTTCCATATATTTTTTGTATAAAACTGATACTATTTTATACTATTTTCCAAAAATTTACAATTCACATAAATTCAAGAAAAACTATACCATATATTTGTAAATAACATATTAAAAACAATACATACATACATACATACATACATACATACATACATACATACATACATACATACATACATACATACATACATACATACATATATATATATATATATATATATATATATATATATATATATTATTTCTAAAATAAAGTTTGAAATTCAAAACAGTACTGATATATCTTATCAAAAAGTTGTCAAAATTAACATTTTCTTAAAGACATGGAATTAATGAACAATTTCATGTGGGCCAAATTCTTCATGGAAATTGGATTTTTTTAGAGCTTGGATTTCCTCAAGATTCCCGAAGTGCTCCTTTCCAAACATACTTCCTAATATAGAAAATATTAAACCCCCTCCACCCCCCTAACCGCTCCCCTAACATTACATTAATTTTTTTGTTTAAATTAAACCCCCCTCCAACCACCTAACTCCCCATAAAATTGCATTAAAATAAATTAAAAAAATAAAACCACCCCCCTAAATCCGTAAACACCTCCCAACATTATTTAAAAATAAATAAAAATTAAACCCCCCCCTAACCCCAACCCCCCAAAAAATTATTGAAAATAAAATTAAAATCCCCCTCCTATCTCTCTCCCACCCTCCCCCACCTACCCGCTGCTCCCTCCCCACCACTCCCTTCTTCTCCCCCCACGCCTCCCTTCCTCCATGCCCCATACACCTCCTACCTCCTCCCTTCCCCGTCACGGCTCCACTTCCCTTCCCCTTCCTTCTCCTCCCTCCCCCACCGCTCCCTCCTCCCTCCACCCTCCCCTTTCCCTGTTGCTCCCTTCTCCTCCCCAACATGACTCCCTTCCCTCGTGCCCTTCCATTTCCTCGAGGAGGGGTTGGGAAGTGGAGTAGTGGGTTGGTGGAGGGACACACAGGGGAGGAGGAGGGAGCAATGGGCGAGGAGGGAGGAGGGATATGGAAGCGACGAGGAGGTGGAGCCACATCGGGGAAGAGTGGGGCATAGAATTGGAGTGACGGGTAGGTGGAGGGGAACATGGGGGAGGAGGATTGAGCGATGAGGGAGGAGGAGGGAGCAGAGCTCCGCTCCCTTGGGCGCCAAACAGAATAGATGTCATACTATTTTTCAATGTCTAAAATGATGGGCATAGATGTAGACTTAGGTGGTGCACCCATTGATAATAGAGAAGAATATGGGTCATCTACATCTTCGTCTAGTCCTTCATCTATAAAAAATGTGGATTCTAATGGGGTGTCTAAATCCATGGATGAATTTGAATAATTTCAAATGAAACATTTTAGATTTTTTTTATTCGTATGATGTTTATAATTAAAACTATGAAGGATATTTTGATTATTTATATGAATAATTTTTTCTTGTATGGTATATTATATGATTTCATTATGAATCGCATCATAATTTCTTTAATTTTGTATTGTTAGAGTGGTGAAATTATTTATGAAATATTTTTCTTTGTTTAATATGCAAGTTTCAAAAACGTTGTAATTTATCTCTTGGAGAAAACAATCTTTTTCCAATTTAGGGGTTGTTTTTAAAGTTTTTGTAAACAACAATATGGGATGTTTAGGTCATGGCTCCATTTCTTAAACCCACCCCCCCCCCCCCCCCCCCCCAAAAAAAAAACTTGTATATTGGTACCAATACTTTTTCTATTTGGGGGGTGTTTTTGGTGTTTTTTATGCCAGAATCATCGTTTTTATGGCTAGAGTTCTTGCTATTAGTATAAAGTTCTCATTTCATAGTATAAGTGATTGTTCATCAACATCACCGATTCTGAAAGTTGAAGACGAAATCCCAAGTGCTTACCTGGGCATTCTTTTCTTTGGCCTCTTCCCTCTCACAAGAAAACTATGTTGATAAACTTCTTCTTCACCAGTAGTAAGTTCATCATCTAATCATCTTCTCTATTTCTTTAATGATGAAATCTTCCATCTCATTGATGTCTTCCTTTTTCGCGTGGAAATCAACCATCTCATCTTCTTCATTTAAACACCATCAACAACTATATTTCTAGACTCTTGTACAAATGATGGCGACGATGGTGGCCTTTATGTTTATTTGTCGTTATCCAAACTCTTGTTTGGATCGATGGGTTCTACTAATGGATACTGTGCATTATGGTGAATCATTATGCAAGAATATTCGATGGTTTAGGTGGAATTTCATATGTAGTGGGGATTTCTCCCCTACTATGTGCAAAAGAACCTACCCTAGATCGTCCAAATCATATGGTGGAGTTCAAAAATAATAATGGGAAATAGACAAGAACA
The DNA here is from genome assembly GCA_001517045.1 of Pseudotsuga menziesii. Classification (NCBI taxonomy): domain Eukaryota; kingdom Viridiplantae; phylum Streptophyta; class Pinopsida; order Pinales; family Pinaceae; genus Pseudotsuga; species Pseudotsuga menziesii. The sequence goes on along the minus strand of LPNX010818339.1, from coordinate 104,155 downwards.
CTTTTTATGATTTTTTATTTTATTTTATAACCAACTAATAACAAGAAACAACAATAGACATACCTTTCTTTGAAGTGGGATACCGTAGTCGTCCGAGGAAATGGTCTCGCAGCTCCACGGTTTGGGTTCTAGTCTACTCCGTAAGTGGTTGTCAGATGGGGGAATGGATCCAAATTGTAATGTCCTCGACCCTCCGAGTGGCGAAGAGGACGCTACCATAACATTAAAAATCTGGGGTAAAATCCCATCAACATGAACATACCTAAAAATTGAATAAAATGCTTTGAACTAGAACATGCACATATACGTAATTATTTATCATACAACAGAAGCAAACCTACGCTCATTCTAGCATTCAACATGTTCACCATCATTCATTAAACAATAAATATAAATGCATAGACGAAATGGACAAGAAGACTTATCTTATAAAGAACTCATCCTGCAACTAGCTATGTTGCTGTAATGTTCCACCCAACCATAGGCTAGCGTGCTCCTGAATCTCTTAGCAGCACTGCCACCCCTGAGCTGGGCATGATTCCCCAAGGAATAAGGGACAAGCAGGATTACACATAGCCAAGGATACACAAAACAATAGATCATCCAAGCCAACACAGTTGGGTTTATCAGGCCATCCACAAATCAACCAAGCCAACACAGTTGGGTTTATCTGGCCATCAAGGAGCTAGGAAAGGCTAATTACTAAACTGGTGAGATCATTGCAGAGCTAAGACTAATTGCTAATCTGGAGAGATCATTGCAGAGCTAAGGACACCTACACCAGAACTAGCATGGATTCTAGAACACCCACACACACCCAACATAAGGAAATTGGTCCCTTCTCTGCTACATAGTCTCTCAGGCCCTGACCTCCCTTCCAGTGCTATTCATGGGTTTTGGAGAAGAAAGCCATCCCCCTAGCTCTATCTGTGTGGTTCCCGAACACACCAGGTTTTTCAAGCAAACCAAGCCCTCATCCCCACTCCAAAAATAGTCCAAAGACCAACCACTGCATACATGCAACAAACAAGCTATTCATAGCTTGGAAAAGAAAAAAAATCAAACCCTGGGTCGTTCTTGGCCCTATCATGGCCAAAACGACTCACAATAACCTACAGCAAGGCCAAAACGTAACTGGTTCCATAGGAACAAACAATGTGGGGAAAACCACCGCCCCGGCTCAACAATGAAGTGACGGGAAAATTACACAGTCCAAAAATGGAGCAAGAAGTCGGACTCTCAGCCTATATGTGAGGAAAACATACGCACCCCAAAATCGGTATGGAAAAACACACATACACACCACCTCCTGAGCGTGAATGGATCTGCACAGGAAATCATGGGTGACAGTGGAAAAACTAGCTCCTCAACTCGCTACCTGGGTAAAATGACGCAGAAGCTTGTGCGTGAGAAGGTGAACAGAAACGATGGAAGGAATGGGAGAGTGGAACCGTCCCCTGCTATTTTCCTTTCCCACATGAATGGACAACCTAGATGGTGGAGTGTGCATGGGGGCAAGCCTGCCACCCACCACTATCCAACAAATAACTTCCCTCAACTAACATCAGGGTTCTTAAATGGGTGGCTGACACATGGTTTTTCCCATTGGCTCAATATTTAACATCGCCCCCCCCTTATCCTTAGGAAAATCATGCCCTTTCTAATATAGTTGCAGTGACATAGCTGGTCGGGGTTCATTTAATTAAAATGCATATTTACATGATGCCAACTAATATGTGCCGTATACCACGTTATAGCATCGGCAACGATTCCTTTTGCCGAAACCTAACACAACCAAATCGATGGTGGAGATTTTTCCTTTAGCTCCACACCACGACTCACTACAATATATACACCACATACATTTAATGAAAATGGGGTAAAAACCAAGGTGTTACATTCCCCTCCCCCTTCAATAGCACTGTCCTCAGTGCCTTACAAAATTTAAACAAAATGCTACACTGGTATTGCCTCAGTGCTCTGCAGAATTGAACAAAAATGGATGTGCCAATCGCATGGCATCCTCCAGCTCCCACGTAGCCTCTTCAGGACCGTAGTGTTCCCATTGCACCTTTACCTGCCCTATGGCTCGATTCCAGAGGATTGTGACCTTCCCGTCGAGGATGCACATTGGATCGATTTGGAACTCTCCCTCAGGTTCCACCTAAATCACATCCCAATTTATCACATGGTTAGGATCATGTACATATCTCTTAAGAAAAGAAACTTGAAAAAATTATGAGCTCTAGTGCTAGCAGGCAATGCAAGTCTATATGGAACTGGCCCTATTCTCTTAAGCACTTCAAATGGCCCACAATATCTTGGTGACAACTTCGCACAACTTCCAAGGTTCAAGGAACTCTTCCCTGCCCTCACTCTGAGGTAAACATGATCCCCAACACTAAACTCCCTGTTCACCCTATGCTTATCTGCATAGATTTTCTGTTTGTCCTGTGTTGCTTTCAGATTATGTCTGATCTTTACAACCTCTTGCTCCATTTCCTTGATCAATTATGGTCCAAGCATAGCCCTATTCACTGGATTATCCCAAGTCACAGGTGTCCTACACCTTCTTCCCTACAAAGCTTCATATGAACTCATCCCCAAGGATTCCTGCTGTCCATTGTTATAAGCAAACTCTACCAAGTGTAAGTAATCTTCCCACTTGGTTGGTTTGTCCATCACGTACATGCGAAGAATATATTCAAGCACCTGATTAACTCTCTCTGTCTGCCCATTTGTCTGAAGATGGTATGCAGTGTTGAAGTTTAGATTTGTACCCAAACCTGCAGACAACCCATTCCAAAAATTGGAAGTGAACTTGACATCTCTGTCAGAGACTATTGCCTTCGGCAATCCATGCAATTTGAAAATATCCTTCATGAATATCTTTGCAATGTCATCGATCTTATGTGTAGACTTCACCGGTATAAAATGTGCTGCCTTTGTCAACTGGTCTACCACAACCATGATGGAATCATGCTATCTCCAAGTCATTGGCAATCCTATAATAAAATCCATGGAAATAACTTCCCATTTCCATTCTGGAACTGGAAAAGGTGGCAACGAGCCTGCTGTATGTTGATGTTCAACCTTTACCTGTTGACATTTCATGCACCTTGAAATGTATTCAACCATGTCCTTTTTCATTCCTGGCCAAAAGTACTGTTTCCTGGAAGTAGCAATTGTCTTCTGGTATCCCGGGTCACCAGAATATGGAGTTTGATGGATTTCATTCATAACAACTCTCCTCAACTCTGCTGCATTTGGAATATAAATTCTGCCTTTATAAGTAAGAAGTCTTTATTCTTCCAATTTATATCCCTCATACCTCTTCTCAAGTCTTTTCTGCTACCATTTGTCTTTTACCAGCTCATACAATTCATCTCCGGCAATACAATTAACAATCTGCTTCCTCAAATCTGATTGGAAAATACTAAGGGATGCCACATGCATTCCTTGCACCTTGCTATTGAGTGCATCAGCTACCTTATTCTCTTTTCCCTTTATGTGCTTGATTTCAAAATCGAACTCACATAAAAACTCCAGCCATCTTGCTTGCCTAGACTTCAGAGTAGGCTGATCAAATAAATACTTCAGACCACAATGGTCTGTCCTCAGTTCAAATATTCTACCCATGAAGTAATGCCTCCACATCTTGAGAGCATGTATTATGGCTGCAAGCTCTAGATCATGAGTGGCATAGTTTTTCTCATGCTCCTTCATCTTTCTTAACTCATAACATATCACGTGGTTTTCCTACATAAGGAATCCTCCTAGCCCTTGTCTGCATGCATCGGTACACACCACAAAATCTTTCTCTAGATCTGCAACTTTCAATACTAGTGCACTGGTGAGAAGATTCTTAAACCACTGGAAGCTTTCTTCACATCTCAATTTCCATTCAAACTTTATCCCCTTCTTTTGCAAAGAAGTGATGGCATGCGCAACTTTGGAGAATCCTTCAATGAATCTCCTGTAGTATCCTGCGAGTCCCATAAAATATCTTACATCCGTCACATTGCTTGGAGTGGACCAATTCATAATTGCTTCAATATTTTTAGGGTCCATAGATATACCCTCTTCTGAGATAATGTGACCCAAATACTGAATTCTATCTCTATAGAAGTCACACTTGCTCAACTTTGCATATAATTGATTCTCCCTGAGCAATTGCAAGGTCAATCTCAAAATCTCTTCATGCTCTTCCTCATTCTTAGAATAAATAAGAATTTTATCAAGGAAAACAAGAACAAAATTGTCGAAATACTTGTTGAAGACACTATTCATAAGGCACATAAATGTAGCTGGTGCATTTGTGAGACCAAATGGTACCACTACAAACTCATAATGTCCATACCTTTTTCTGAAGGTTGTCTTATGAATGTCTTCATCCTTGATTCTCACCTGATGGTAGCCAAACCTCAAGTCAATCTTGGAAAATACCTTTGCTCCTCTCATTTGATCAAAGAGGTCATCAATCCTAGGAAAATTATATTTATTCTTCATAGTAACCTTGTTCAACTGTCTGTAATCAATACACAACCTGAGTGTACCATATTTCTTCTTTACAAACAAAACTAGTGCTCCCCAAGGAGACACACTCAGCCTGATATACTTCTTTTCCAACAACTCTTGCAGTTGCATTTTCAACTCTAGCATCTCCGGTGTACTCATCCTATAGGGTGTCTTGGACACTGGCGCTGCTCCTGGCACAAGTTCAATTGTGAAATCAATGTCCCTCTTTGGAGGAATCCCTGGAATCTCATCAGTAAACACATCCTTGAATTCCTGTAACACATGATAGTCCTCCAACCTAGCAGTTTCATCTCCTATTTCCTACAAAATATGAGCTACATACAATTGGAAACCTTTCCTATAGAACTTCTTTAACTGCATTGCTAAAACCTACCTGACTGAAATCACCTTTGGAATTCCTTTCACAACTACTGGATTTCCTTCTTCATCCATGCATTCGAATGTCTTGTTATAACAGTCAAGCTTTACCCTGTGAGCTTCTAACCAATCCATTCCAATGAGAACATCATAGGAACCAAATGGTAGAACATTCAGATCTACACAAGTGATCAATCTATTCATAACCAATGGAAATTTCTCTACCACTTCATTAACTTTTCTCTTAGTTCCAGTGGCTAGCTGAACTAACCAAGATTTCCTATGCTTTACTTTCTTAAAAGCACAAATATCCAATACTCTAGGAGTAATGTAACTATGAGTAGAACCAGGGTCAATCAAAATAGAAATAGATTGCTCAACAATCTTACCTGTAACTTCAACTACAGTTGACTGGTGATCTTCTTGGCGGTCCTCCAACATCGCATAGATCATAGGAACTGACCTTGCTACTTGACCGTTTGTTTCTGCTTCTTGAATGTTGTAAGCTGGCCTTGCACTCTCATTCTCGAGTGGAAAATATCTGTGCAGGTGGGGTCCTTCACATTTTCAGCATTTGAGTGGCCTTCTATCCTGTTTTGGATCCTTAGGCTTTTCTCCTGACACTCCAATTGGCTTACTCACAGCTTGGGATGGCTGCTTCTGCTGATTCCTGAAGCTAGAAGGTTTGAATCATTTCTTTCTTTGGTCAAACTTCTCATTCTTCTTGTCCTTCCATTCCTTATGGTAATCAGGTTTACCTTTACTTTTCTCATAGCAGTACTTAGCCTTCCTTATTGCTTCTTCAAGAGTTCTAGGTTCATAAAACTCAATTCTGTCTTTGCAAGCCTTGAGGCAATCCACTCAGAAACCACTGGACCTTCACTTTTTCATCTCTGATGTACCTGACATACCTCAACAATTCCAAGAACTTATTTGCATACTCTTCCATGGTCTGCTGACCCAATCTCAGCTCATGGAACTCCTTAATATTGTCATCGTAGTACCTCTCAGAGAGGTATTTCTGCTTGAAATACTTCTTGAACTATTTCCACTTCAGTCTCCTTTCATTGATCCTCTTTACTTGCTTGAAGTGTTCCCACCAAATGGATGCCATTCCATTCATATTGAATATGGAAACTCTTTCCTTCATGTTTCCCGAATAATCCTGCACTTGAAAGTACTTCTTTATCCCAAGAAGGAAAGATTTTTCTCTTCTCCAGTCTTTACCTCACCATCAAATGTAGGAGGTTTAGCCTTCTTAAATTCATCCCGAGAGCGATCCCTATGGTGTCTCATTCTTTTTCTTTTACAAGAAGATGAGCTTGAATCCCCATTGGATTCTTCGGAGTTAGATGATCCACTAGAAGTCCTTCTTCTTCTCCTAGTACTGCTCTTACTGCCTTCCGATCTTGCTGTACCCCACCCAGAGTCTATCTTTCTTTGTAAGTCTGTCAAAATCTATGACATAGCAGCATTGAACTGATGTTACTCTTCCTGGGAATTAATCAAGCTTCTCATAGTGGCTCCAACATTTGACGGTGTCTCTTGGAATCTCCTTCCATTAGACTCCACGTCATCATTTCCATTACGAACATTTTCTCCCATGGCATCTTCCGCATGATCGTAAGAATCCCGAGCATCATATCCGTCATGGGTTCTCATAACTGAACCACCACTTACTTACCAAATTGCACCACCTGGAATACTACCCTTGAAGGTGACTATGATTTTGCAAACGTGCTAGTAACACAATTGTTAGGTGCATACATTGATATAAATCAAAACCTACTTCCCTTCTCTTGGAAAAATCATTAAATAACAATTTTTCTCAAACACACAATTTTCTTCCTTCACAGGCTTGTAATCCGTTGACAATCTACTGAAAAATCTACTAAAAAATAGTTGAAAATCATTGAGAAAATCCCACTCGAAAACCCAAAACTTCCCTCGTCAAATTGGGTCTCATCCCATCTAAAATTCTGACATTTCGGTGACCCAATCAACAAATTTCTTTGGTGCTCATCGGCGGTCCCTTCAACTAAAAGTTTCCGATGTATTGGATCTCTTGTTGTCTAAGCTATCGGACTACCATCGGCAATGCCAAGGACTATTGTGTATCAGCAATCAGAATGTTAATCACTACAGCATCGGCGAGGAAACTAACTCCATAACATTGTATCGGCAATTGGAAGCACTCTTCATCGAGTGGATAGTTCCTTAGGTGGCCGCAACGGTGGGAAACAAATGACTATGGGTTTTGTGGACCATAAAACTTGTTGACGGTATCATCAACTATTTTCCTCCGATGTATCGGCGATCAGATCCACTAATCCTCTCCATCGTATCGGTGATTCAAACAACAAACTCTTTCTGCTGCGTTGGCGACCGAAGCACTATCGGCAGATAAAGACTTTAATCGTCGGGGTGATAGTCCAACTGACAACTGCAACAACGGACTCAAACACAACTAATTTTCCGATGTTCATCGATGGTCTGATCCTCTATATTCCTCTGATGTATCAGTGGTCTTTATCAGATGTTCTTTCGACTAAATGAGCCAACGTTTCGATGGTTGCATCCACTAATTCTCGTCGACGTTTTCTGCCACATCGGTTACTTACTCAACTAATTTTCGTCGAACAATCAACTAATCTTCGCCGATGTATCGGCGGTCCAATCTTCTATTTTTCTTCAACGGCGGTATCGGAAGTCTTTCCTTCTAACTGCACTGATGTTTCGGCAATCTTTAGCTATATGGAGCCGATGTATCGACAATTCCATCATCTATCTTCCACCGACCGCCGACAGCTTCCGAACTTCAACAAATTCTAAAATTCCTCTCCCGCCAGTTCCCGTTGAGCGGACTTCTGTCTAGGTTGTCCGATGCATCGGAGAAGCTTCAGACTAAGTTCTCCGATGAGCCAATGGTATTGGTACTTAGAAAAATTTTGTGAAATTATTTCTTCCTGTCCCTCATCGGGTGACCTTTCGACTAGGTTCTCTACTGTATCGTAGGAGCTTCCCACTAAGTCCTCTGATGATCTGACGAGCTCGACACTTAGAAAAAATTTGTGAATTTTCCTTTCATTCACCTATTTTCTTCTGATTTCTTCTGGACAGAAGGCAACCTACCTCTGCTAACTAGTTTCTCATGGCCCTTTGAGGCCCAATGCTACAACGATGGCTCTGATACTACTTTGTAACATCCCCGATCCTTCGACCAACAAAGAGGATGCTACCATAACATTAAACATCTGGGCTAAAAGCCCATTAACATGAACATACCTAAAAAATTGAATAAAATGCTATGAACTAGAACATGCATAGATGCATAATTATTTATCATACAACGAAACAAAACCTACATTCATTCTAGCATTCAACAGGTTCACCATCATTCATTAAACAATAAAATATAAATGCAGAGATGAAATTGTCAAGAATACTTATCTTATAAAGAACTCGTCCCGCAACCAGCCATGCCGCTACAACCTTCCACCCAACCATAGGCCAGCGTGCTCCTTAATCTCTCAGCAGCGCTTCCACCCCCAAGCTAGGCATGATTCCCCAAGGAATAAGGAACAAGCATGCTTACACATAGCCAAGGATACACAAAACAACAGATCAGCCAAGCCAACACAGTTGGGTTTATCAGGCCATCCACAAATCAGCCAAGCCAACATAGTTGGGTTTATTAGGCCATCAACGGGCTGGGAAAGGCTAATTGCTAAGCTTGTCAGATGTCCCAATTTTACAAAATAATATTATCTTATTTGATTTTATTCCAAGACATTATGTGAAATTTTATGCTAAGTTGTAAATGATGACTCAGCAGAGTCAAGGGTGTGAATGTAATTATGAATATTTTAATTATAAATAAATAAAAGTGGAGACAACAGCTTGGGAGAGTTCTTAAAAGAGTGTTTACTGGTCAAGTTGGTGGAGGAGACTAGGTGGAGAGAAAATAGACAAGTGGCAGCATCCTCAAACACTTGCAATGTTGCTGGTGGAAACCTCCCTACATTTGGGGTCATGATCCCCCAAGAAAGTGGGATCAGAGCAGGTGGCTCAATTAATGACAACTAACCCAAAAAGACCTAGGCAATCTTAATAAAAAATCCCATTGAAGAGAGCCGAGGCTGCTCATTCCAAGAGGAGAATCATTCAGGTGAATGTACTTCAAATGATTTCATTGGGAAGGGAATTTGTGGAAGGTGTTTGAGGGGTAAACTGCAGAAAGTGATCTAGTACATCTATTCAGCTGAAGGATCTTGCTGCTGAGTGTAGAGTTAGTACTGAGTCATTGGACTAGTATTTTGTTGCTTGCTCCACCAGTTCTCAGCCAAGGAGACCAGGAACAGGCTCGAGGGTCCTGAGAAGATGCTATTTGAACGCTCTCCAGGAGTTGGTAGGGAGGAACGGCCTCCCAACGCTGTTGTCATCCAGCTTTAAACAGGTTCTACAATATTTTATTTACTGTGTTAAAAGTTTATATCTGAGAATGAATGATTAATGAATGATTATAGGTTTTGTAGTGAGATGATAGAGTTAGTAACCCTTTATTTATTTGAATATTTAATCTATAATTGATGAAAATAATCCTAACCTATGTTTTTCCCAGTCTGGAATAAACCAGACTGTACTCTAGCACAGGTAGTATGTTTAAAATAGATGAAGATATGATAGGAATCTGAAATGAGTAGATGTGTTATGCATTTCATTATATCAGCGTAACTTATTTCTGTATGAAGACTATTATCAGCAAAGAACAATAACATGTCTTTATATGTTCTTGTTAACCAGATTATGTGGGTAAGTACATTAGAAAAAGAAATAGAAATAACTCAGTACAGGTAGAAGGACCTTCTTTATAAATACTCTAATAGGGAATAGATTATGCTATACACAGTATTTTATTCTTTTTATCGAATTTAAATTATGCAGGATAGTAATCTGTGCCATGTCAGATGTTTATTTTCCTTGTATCATACTTATTAACCTGTTGCTTAGGAAGTAGAAGAAACAAAGATAAACTACTTGTTTACTTTCAGTTCAAACAAAGGAATGAAATACTGTATCAAGTTTACTAGAATTCATAATAGTTTAAAAACTAATAGATACTACTGACTCAGGATAGTGATATGAAAAATAATTATGGTATTAAGATAGAAAATATAAATACTTAGTTTAATTAATTATATTGTTAACTAACTAAGAGAATTAGTTACTATAAATCGAAAGGGTTTTTGGAAAATAATTATTCTTTTATTAAAAAAAAACAGACTCATTATTAAATTAATGTTTACGAGTAATCCTACCAAAACCCTAGATAACAATACATAAAAACAATAAGAACTTAATAAATTAATATTGCATATCTATATAAGAACTGTACTGCAAATACTAACAGGTTTATCTTTCTGCAAAAGAGAACTATAGGGTTGAACCCTAGTTTAATAATACCCTTGTTCTAATAAAAACAACCAAGTCATAATCCAGTGGTTGGATTTTATGTACAAGCATAAGCAAGTAAACTGTTACAAATTAGTCACAGTCCTATCTAAATAAGTGTAGGTGCAAGTACAAACTTGAGAAAATATAGTATTCATAGATAATATTATTAACATAAATAATTTTTTTTTAAATAAAAAATAAATTCTTTTAACAAACTGGAGGAATCTTTAAAGAAAGAAACAAAGATTATTTCCATAAACCCTAACCTAGAATTCCTTGAGCCACTAAAATAATTTTAAATTCTTTTGACAGTAATCGAAAATAATTAAATAACAATACAGAAAATTATCTTCTTAAAGGTTAAATAGGGTAAAAACCCTAGCTCGTATTTCTGAGTAGAAACTACCGAGTATTCTTATTTATGCAAATCCATTACAGTAGTAACCCAAGGTAAGCAGTAAACTTAGTTCTTTTTATATAATCATTATAATAACAATTTAAATTCATTTACACAAAGATAAAATACAAAAAAAACATAAAGGAGAATAAATTTAAATTATAGACAGACTGTCTTAAGTTATTCACATTATATTCACGAGCCCGAAGGCCGAAAGGTAAGTAGAAATATTAACAAAGTACAAAAACTCAGCTAAGAGCTGAGTATCCACATTGTGCTTTGGAGTATGAACAAGCATAAGCATCATATTACAAAACTGTAAGTTCAACCCTAATACGAAGAGGAGAGCATCACAAGTTACATCTTAAAGCCGAAGTCACCTTGCGATAAGAAAGGGTTTTTAACCAAAACAAAAACCATAAAAACGAAGGACAGCAAACCAATACAGGGTGCAACACGGCCGAGACCTCCTCCAACTGTAAGAGTCTGTACAAACAGACAAAACCCTATTTGAAACCGGAGCTTACCGTGAATGCTTCATGGAGCCATTTATACAGTGCAACGACCAACCTTGGAGACGAGCCAACCTGCATTATGAGAACCAGAGTTATTTAAAATTAGAAACCCTCATGCAAAATAGAATAATAAATAGCAATAGCTCTTATTTATTGTTGTTACTCACCTTAACCAGAAGCGAAAATGATGGAGCCCTGGATGAACAGTAACACCACGACCAACGCAAAAAGGAGCCAAACCCTCATCCTCGCTGAGGATGGAGACGACGTAACTCTGGTGTTTTTCACAACTGTCAACATATGTGGGGGTATGACTGAGCAAAGGCAATGAAGAAGTCAATTAGCATGGAGTCGGACTGTTACCAGCATATAAGCAGGAAAACTAAAACCCTACAACGCAGGAGCTTTGCAATTGTATACAGTAAGCACAAGTTTTCACCAATGACAGACTATGACAGAAGGACAGAAAACGATGACACAGGCGGACGATAGAGCCATGTGCAAGGAGGGCAGTAAACTCTATCCAAAGGAAAGAAATTGTAGTAAAGGCATGTAGAAATAATAGATCAATGCTATGAGCAATGATTCTAAGAAGAAGCACAGGAAATAGATCTTTCTACTAAGAATTCTCACAAGCATACACAAGAAAAATAGAGAGAAGAAAAGAGACTAAATCACATGAATGAAGAGATGAATATTGGTGTGTATCCTTCCATTGAATAATTATGAATAATAGTGTACATAAATAGTACATCCCTCATAGGAAATTCGAATTGTATGGAAACAACTCATAAAGCTCAAAAAGGCTGACTTACCAAAATATAGCAAACCCCCATAGGTGGATACAACACTTGCTAAATCTATCAAGGACCTCACAAGTTGGAAAAAGAATGAGTGAGTTGTCAAGGAGATGGAAATAACATGATAATCCTAGAAAATGGAGAAAAACTAATGGATGATGGGTTGGAAACAAAAGCTCCCAGTTTCCTAGTTGACTAGCTTTTATCTTATCCATAGAAAAGCAGGAAAAAACAGAAAAAAGCAGAAAAAGCAGAATCTGCTGTAAAGTCCTGTATACTAATTCTGGATCAACCCAAAATCAGAAATAAATCATTCCTAGGATATAGATGGCATGTATTGACTTGAAGGTGCAAGTGGATGCCAACTAATTAAGCTAGTGAGTGAATAATTAATCAAATAATGATTAATTATTTTATCCTAAGTTGTGAGTGGGTTTAATATATTCCAGCACCCCCCTCTAAGTCTAAATTTATGATGGTATGACAAAAAAATATGGATGCATATAGGGCCCAACAACAAGGCATGGTCACCCTTTAACAATTATTATGTCCAGAAAAGTGACGAAAGAGGCAAAACCACATGGAGAAAATCCTCCCTCAAGATAGGACAAGGCACAAAATTTGAAATATGTCTTCAACATATCTTCATCTTCACTTTAATGAGCTGACTGAACTGCTTCTGGATGAAGGAATTTTTGAAGAAATCATGAACTCCATGATCATGCGCTGGAGAGTAGAACCTGCAAGAAGGAAGATGAGAGACTCGTTGTATCTCATCAAATGATGAAGTAGGAGCATTATTTGAATTCTTCTTTCTGCTCTCAAACTCTGATTTGCAAACATAATCTGAAATGGAAAATAGATTTGTGCATACTCCTTTCCAAAGAGTACAAAAATTAAGACAATTTAATTCACACCCAATTCCCTGAATAGCTGCAAAATTGTGATGTAAATCACATGTCAATATTCCAATCTGATGTAGCACCTGTATAGATCTGATATGAGGCTGATAAAACTCTGATATATCATAAATATTAACATATGGAACAGCAAGGACAAAGGATTCAATGGCTCCATGAGGATATAGGGCTAGACTAGGAAAATTATGAGCAACTGGGGAAAACTGATAGGTGTAAAAATATGAATGATGGATGGGCATAAGATATGAACCATAAGTGCTTAGAACAGATCCAAACATGTTTAATATCAGTCCAGATATGACTAAGGACATGGATAACCAGCCAATGAAAGATAGGAAATACTTCAAACCATGTAAGATAAATATCACTGCATAAGAGACCAATGAGGAATCAACTAGTGATCTTGGGATTTGTATAGTCTTTGGATTATTCAGAGGTATGGTAGATGGTATGGATGGTGGATTAAATGTGTATCAACCTACAAATATTCTTCTAAATCAGAATCCAAAGGATCACATATAAGCATATCAATAGACTCATGGGAATACACTGGTAATGAATCCTCTGTATGAAAGGAGGAAAGAATGAGATGTTCACAATCTTCAAGAAGGCTCTGAGTATTGATTCCAAGAGCAAAGGAGGATATGCTGAAGCACATGAGATCAAGTATGGTAAATGGTATGACACAAATAAGGCTTGATGTGGCTAAGCAAACATCCTGTAAGTCACTGGGTTGCACACCATTAATTAGAGAGGTATGAAAGAGGTGTAAATAATCTGGCACATAGATCTCAGAATATAAGATAGGAGATTGAGAGAACAATGAATGGTTTATAGGATCATAATCAATCTTAGCAGCAACTCCATATGTTACTTCTTTTTCATCAATAGTATCACAAAAAGAAAAATCACCTTTAAGAGACACAGAAAAAGATGGCTCTTCAATATTTGCTTCTTCATTGAAGGAGGAAGCATTCGAATGAAAGAGGGAAGCAACAACATGAACTGTATGAGAAAATTCTTCATCATGATCAAATTCATCATAGAATGTAAAGGCCAAGAAATATTGAGAGAGAGAACAAGAGGAGATGCTAGGTTCGCTCCATGCTTCATCTTCAATTTCCTGCAAACCAAAAGCTTTGTCCAAAATTTTCCAAAGCTCAAATGGATATTCAGCAGAATCTATGAGATGATATATATTTGGAGACATTCCCAAACAAATAATTCCATAATATATATCACAATTATTTATCCAATCAATCCTCTCTTCATAAGACTCAGGTTCACTCAATGCACCAATGGAGATATCAAAGAGACATTTCCTTTTCAAGTATGCACTCATCTTTGGATTCCAATCAGCATAGTTGAAAGGAGATAGTAGAGGAACTTTTGAATCCATATTGAAGTTGTTGATATGCTCTAAGAGATACTCTCTGCAACCTGCAAAACAAACTAGGAGAAAATCTTGTAAGCTAGACAAGCTCTTCTTCAGAAAAGGATAGGAGACTGGAAGCGCTCCTCAACTCTGTAGAACTTGATCAAACTTGTAGCTCTGATACCATGTAGAAATAATAGATCAATGCTATGAGAAATGATGCTAAGAATAAGCACATGAAATAGATCTTGCTACTAAGAATTCTCACAAGCATACACAGGAAAAATAGAGAGAAGAAAAGAGACTGAATCACATGAATGAAGAGATGAATATTGGTGTGTATCCTTCCATTGAATAATTATGAATAATAGTGTACATAAATAGTACATCCCTCATAGGAAATTCGAATTGTATGGAAACAACTCATAAAGCTCAAAAAGGCTGACTTACCAAAATATAGCAAACCCCCATAGGTGGATAAAGCACTTGCTAAATCTATCAAAGACCTCACAAGTTGGAAAAAGCATGAGTGAGTTGTCAAGGAGATGGAAATAACATGATAATCCTAGAAAATGGAGAAAAACTAATGGAGGATGGGTTGGAAACAAAAGATCCTAGTTTCTTAGTTGACTAGCTTTTATCTTATCCATAGAAAAGCAGGAAAAAGCAGAAAAAAACAGAAAAAGAAGAAAAAGTAGAATCTGCTGTAAAGTCCTGTATACTAATTCTGGATCAAACCAGAATCATAAATAAATCATTCCTAGGATATAGATGGCATGTATTGACTTTAAGGTGCAAGTGGATGCCAACTAATTAAGCTAGTGAGTGAATAATTGATCAAATAATGATTAATTATTTTATCCTAAGTTGTGAGTGGGTTTAATATATTCCAACAAGGCGAACAATAGAACCCAACTCAAGGGAGTTAGCCACGATAAAAGCCAGCGTTGGAGCCTCTGTAGCTATCTGCAGCTCACAGCTGCCATGGGAGCCTGCAGAGCAGCCCACTGAGCCAACGCAAATGTTGGAGGTTGAATGAGCCAAAGGTTAGGTTTGAAAAATTTATATGCAACCAGTGTATGGCCAAGAAATATCCACGTGGCCGCATCAAATAAATCATGCAGTGGATCGAATTTCCATAGTCACCTGTGTTTCCATAACAATCATTTAATCACCAAATGATTTCATCAATTAATGTATGATCTCCATAGTTTTGCATGGGATTTTCATATCATGATAATTGTTTCAACGCTTGGTGCATAGTTCATTATTGGCATGGGTTTAAAACATTATGATAGTTGTTTAACGTTAACATTTAGCTCATCACTGGCACGAGGTGCAACGTTATTACAACGTTGACTTACCACTTAACATAATCCTTTAGCATCGTAACCCAAAAGAAATACACTATATAATTTACCAATAAGCAACGTTATGAAATATCGCTAGTAAAAACTAGTGAGGATTATACATAGTAGGATATACTAACGAGTATCGTGGGGAGACGTTACAAAATTATATTAATGTTATCGTTAGTATATGCATAGTATATAAGTGAGTATTAACTCTTTTGAATAATTACAAACCATTCAAGCTTATAGTAACATCATCATAGTGAAATAGGGTGTAATAACTAAGTTGTTACCTATAGTATTTAGGATAAATCATGAAGTCATTGACTTATAAACAGTTTAATGAATAGTGTAAGAATAACTATCTTTTAGTTCCAGTTCTTTTCATGGTGATGTAAATATTTTACATAGCTTTCAACTTGTGTAATTTGCATAGTGTCGTTTGGGTTAGGATCATAAGTATTATGCGAATGTAACACTAATAAAATCTTTTATGTCGATAAACAAATAGTTTATGGACATTTTAAACCTTATAAACTAGAAAAGTTTTGATAGCAAACTATGTAATGGCAAAGTGAAATGTAAGAACATTTTCCTAGGAACTCTTTTACTTAATACATATCCATGAGATCTTATCTTAGACATTGTGGCAGTTTCTCATTACTATAGTATAGTTTTACGTTCTTACCAAATTACTAAGGTTACCATAAGATGAAAAGATTGGCTCGATAAGAAAAACAACAACCTTGGAAGTTGTTCTTAGATAGAACCTAATACAAGAAATGTAATATAGAATTACTAGGGTATGCAGTTTTGAAATTAAAGAATATCAAGCAGATAAATAAACTGTTCAGAACCAAAAGAAGTGGTATTGTCGCTACATACTATACAGGAAAAAATACAATCATCTGAACTTCGTTTACCATAGCAACAGAAGAAAACAAATTGTGTTACCTTACGGAAGTAGGCTGAATTACAACAGCTTATAATCTAAGCTTATTATTTGCAAATAGAAATATTGCATGATGCTTTATGAATTTAAAGACGATACTCGGTCATTTATACCTGTAAACCTGTAAGAACAAATAGTCCATCTGCATTAGCATAAATGCTAAGTAAGCCTCGAAATTCAAAGTCAGATTCCACCTACTGTCATAAATAGAACTCATCAGTAAACCAAATATAGAATTAACACACAAGATAAACTTAAGACTGTGTTAATAAGAAAAATGTTGAGTTAACATAGTTAAGTTTATGCAAATTAATCTATGAACTGTTTCTCTTTTTGCTAACCGTAAATTGTTAATAAACTGCAGTCTCAACATTTTATGTTATTTCAAAATTTTATATTTTTGTAAAAATTTGGGGTTTTGACATGTGGTATCAGAGCGCAACGTTTAAACACTAGGCCTTGATGAAGCCCAACTAGCTTTCATGAAACAGTAAATTAAATTATTGTGTTGACGTATTTTATTTTAAATGTTATTCAACAGAGAATTGTTTTCTGAAGTTTAACAAGAAGGTATGGAAAGGCTGGAAAAGTATGCAGAGGAGGAGTCTCCAGTTACTGAAACAGGAAATCTACCAAGAGATCCTATACCAGAGGATTTAACTACCAAATCCTCAGAATTGTTACAAACTGTAAAGGACCTAAAAACTGAAATGGAGTCTGTAAAGCGAGAAAATGGAAAGATTCTGAGGGCTCAAGAAGAGCTTAATCAAATCATAATTGAGAAGTTTCAAACTTAAGGTAGGGGTAGAAGAACCGAATCAGAAGATACCAGTCATCAACGTAAATCTAAAAAGATGAAACATACTAAAAATTAAAGTAGTTCATCTTTTGAAGTGTTTGGTGAACAACGAAACTATCATACTACTAGTGACAGTAGTGATGATAATCAGTATACTAAAAAGAGGAAATACAAACCTTACGAGGAGATTTCCAGAGAATTCAAAAAAATAAAACCACCAACCTTTAATGGAGAGACTAAGAAGGGGGAGGAAGCTGAATCCTGGTTATCTGGGATGAAGAAGTACTTCCAAATATATAACTATTCTAACCAGTTAAAGGCTAGAATGGCTATGTATAACCTCTCAGGAATGGCTGACATTTGGTGGCAGGAATTGAAAAGAGTTAAGGGAATAAAAGAGAAAAATGTAAACTAGAGTACCTTTAAGAGGTATTTCAAAAAGAAATTCCTGTCTGAGCAGTATTATGAGGAGAGAGCCAAATAATTGTATGAGCTAAAGTTAGGATCAATGAAAATGAAGGATCTGAACAGCAAGTTCCTAAGTCTACTTAGGTATGTACCATACCTTGTAGATGAGAAACCAAAGGTACATCGATTCCTTAGTTGTCTACCTTATCATATTAAAGATAGAATTGAATATGATAACCCAAAGACCTTGGAGGAAGCTATGAGAAAAGATAACTTCTGTTTTGAGCAGAATCGGAAGAAAGAAAGCTTGGCCAACTAGAAAGTTAAGAAAAATAATAATCACTTTGAACAAAAGAAGAAGGATTTTGTGCCTAACAAAAATTTCAAAAACAATAAGGCTAAAAATTATTCTAATAACAAGAATTTCCAAGGAAACAAGAGCAATACACCCAACAATCAAAATAATTCTAAAGGTAAGGAATTTGCAAATAATCAGGGAAATTTTACCAAGAACTTTGAGCACAAAGAGCCTATCAAGTGCTGGGAGTGTAATGGCCCACACTATGCTTCAGTCTGTCCAAACTAGAAGAAGACTGTTAGCAATATTCATACCATACAGAAGGAGATGACCATTGGGGAACTAGCAAGGAGCATGCCTAGAATCAACGCAGCCTTGGAGAACCGACAAGCTGAATATCAGACTTCCATGGTTGAAGTAGAAGGTATGATAAATCAGACCCCTGTAACTATTTTGATTGATCCAGGAGCTAGTCTCAGTTATATTGCACCTCAAATAGTAGAAAAATGTAAATTATTTGTTGAAAAATTTGAGAGTTCATGGTTAGTTCAGTTAGCCACTGGTGCTACAAGAAAAGTAACTTGTTTTGTTAAAGAATGTGCAATAGTTATGGATAAATTTGAAACTATTGTTAAATTTAATGTTTTGCCTCTTGGTTCTTATGATTTGTTGATTGGTATGGACTGGTTAGAACAACATAGAGTAATTCTAAACTATTATGATAAAACTTTTACATGCTTAAACAGTGATGAAAAACCAGTAAGTGTTAAAAAAATACCTAGAAAAACCACCATAAGGCAGATTTCTACCCTACAACTTAAGAGAGCTGTTAGAAAGGGATGTAAAGCTTATGTAATAACAATTACTGATAAGGAAGGTATAATTAAAACAGATAAGTTAAAAGTGGAAGACATACCAGTCTTAAAAGAATATGTTCATGTATTCCCAGAAGAAATTTCGGGATTACCTCCGAAAAGGGAATTGGATTTCACCATTGAGCTGGTACCGGGTGCAGTACCTAGCTCAAAGGCCCCTAATCGAATGAACATACTCGAACTTAATGAATTACAATATCAATTAAAAGAATTAATTGATAAAAAGTATATTCGACCAAGTGTGTCTCCCTGGGGGGCACTTGTCATCTTCGTCAAGAAGAAGGACGAAACTATGCGACTTTACATAGATTACAGTCAGTTAAACAAGATGACCATCAAAAATAGATATTCGTTACCCCGCATAGATGATTTGTTTGATCAACTATGTGGAGCCACGGTGTTTTCAAAAATAGATTTAAGATATGGATATCATCAAGTAAGGATTAAAGATGAAGACATCTTTAAGACAACTTTTAGAACTAGATATGGTCATTATGAATTTGTCATAATGGCATTTGGGCTTACTAATGCCCCAACTGTTTTCATGTGTTTAATGAACAATGTGATGCATAAGTATTTAGATAAGTTTGTGGTCGTGTTTATTGACGACATTCTAATCTATTCAAAAACTGAAGAAGAACATAAAGAACATCTAAAAATTGTTTTGCAAGAGTTGCGAGAACATCAACTCTTCACAAAGTTTAGTAAATGTGATTTCTTTAAGGATAAGATTCAATATTAAAGTCACGTGGTGACCAAGGAAGTAATTTCCGTAGATCCTGAAAAGATAAGGGAAATCAAAGATTGCCCGGTTTCTAAGGATGTGACGGATGTTCGATCTTTCATGGGCATTACCGGTTACTACCGGAGATTCATTGAAGGTTTTTCAAGGATAGCAAATCTAGTAACTTCCTTGCAGCAGAAAGGAAAGAAGTTTGATTGGAATAAAAATTGTGAAGAAAGATTTAAAAAGTTAAAAACTTTATTAACCAGTGCACCTATTTTAAGAATAGTAGATCCTAATAAAGAATTTGTAGTGTGCACTGATGCCTATAATGATGGCTTAGGTGGTGTTCTAACTCAAGAAGGGCATGTAATTAGCAGATGTAATACATGCCTTAAAGATGTGGCAACATCACCTAATTGGCAGAAAATTTGTTTTAATGACTGACAATAAAGGATTGAAGTATCTTTAAGATCAGCCAAATTTAAATGCCATACAAGCTAGGTGGTTAGCTTTCTTAAGCAAGTATGATTTTGAAATTAAGCATATAAAAGGTAAAGAAAATAAAGTTGTTGATGCATTAAGTAGGAATGCAAGGCTAAATTTTGCAGCAGCTATCAGCACCTATGTTTCAGACTTGGATGAACAGCTTAAAGAAGGAATAGAACAAGATGAAATTTACTAGAATTTGCAAGCTAAAGCTAAAGAAAATCCAACAGAAAACTTAATTAAAGGTTATAGTTTAAATGAAAAATATTTTTTACTGTATAAAGATAGGATGTATGTACCTAACGTACCTAAAGTTAAGCTTTTAATTCTGGATGAAATTCATAAAACACCATATTCAGGTCATCCAAGTTATCAAAAGACTATAACTATGTTAAGAAAAGAGTATTTCTGGCCAAATATGAAAACTGAGGTAGCAGAATATATTGCTAGGTGTTTTGAATGTCAACAAGTAAAAACTGAACATCAACACCTAGCTGGTTTGCTTCAGCCATTACCCATTCCTAGTTGGAAATGGGAGATAATTAGTCTAGATTTTATTACTGGGCTACCTAAACATCAAAATCGGAATGATTCTATCATGGTAGTAGTTGATAACTTAAGCAAAGAAGCTCACTTTATACTTGTTAAAACTACTTATAAAGCTGCAAACATAGCTGATATTTTTCTAAAATAGATTTTTCGATTACATGGAGTACTAAAAGTCATAATCTCAGATAGAGATCCTAAGTTGACAGGAAACTTTTGGAAGCCTTTGTTTAAAGGGTTAAACACCACATTAAATTTTAGTACTTATTTCCATCCTCAAACAGATGGACAAACTGAAAGAGTAAACCAAGTATTAGAAGATCTATTAAGAATGTATGTGAAAGACCAGCCTGGTAAATGGGAGGACTATTTACATCTGGTAGAATTTCCTTATAATAATAATTATCAGACATCAGCCAGATTTAGTCCTTTTGAAATTTTATATGGATAGAAATATAATACTCCTATCTCTTAGAGTAATCCAGTAGATAGATTGGTATTAGGTCCAGACCTGTTAAAAGAAATGGAAGAAATTGTAAAACAAGTGGAGGGAAATTTAAAAGTGGCACAGGATTGGCAGAAAAGTCAAGAAAACTTAAAAGGAATTCCAAAGGAGTTTTAGGTAGGTGAACATGTGTTCATCAAGGTAAGGCCCAAAAAGAGCTCTCTGAGATTGGGGAGTTGTGCAAAATTGGCACTTCGTTACTGTGGCCCATTTGAAATTCTGTCTAGGATTGGACAAGTAGCTTATCAATTAGCATTACCACCAAATTTAAGAGTACATAGTGTTTTTCACATTTCTGTATTAAAGAAATATGTTCATGATGCTACTCATGTTGTTAACTGGAATGATGTATAGGTGGAATCAGAAGGAGATTTTCTGGTGGAACCGGACTGTATCTTCGGGCGGAGGGAGATCACACTTCGGAACTGCACCATTGGACAGGTGAAGGTGCAATGGAAGCACCATAGTCTAGAGGAAGCCACCTAGGAATTGGAAAGTAATATGTGGGATGCATATCCAATTCTGTTCCATGGGAATTCTG
>LPNX010818339.1:0-81940 GCA_001517045.1 Pseudotsuga menziesii | reverse complement strand
CCATTGAAGAGAGTTGAGGCTGCTCATTCCAAGAGGAGAATCATTCAGGTGAATGTACTTCAAAGGATTTCATTGGGAAGGGAATTTGTGGAAGGTGTTTGAGGGGTAAATTGCAGAAAGTGATCTAGTACAACTATTCAGCTGAAGGATCTTACTACTGAGTGCAGAGTTAGTACTGAGTCATTGGACTAGTATTTTGTTGCTTGCTCCACCAGTTCTTAGCCAAGGAGACCAGGGACAGGCTCGAGAAGACGTTGTTTGAGCGCTCTCCAGGAGTTGGTAGGGAGGAATGACCTCCCAGTGCTATTGTCATCCAGCTTTAAACAGGTTCTATAGTCTTTTATTTAATGTGTTAAAAGTTTAAATCTGAGAATAAATGATTAATGAATGATTACAAGTTTTGTAGTGAACTGATAGAGCTAGTAACCCTTTAGTTATTTGAATATTGAATCTGTAATTGATGAAAATAATCATAACCTGTGTTTTTCCCCGTCTGGAATAAACCACACCGTAGTCTAGCACAGGTAGTATGTTTAAAATAGATGAAGATATGATAGGAATCTAAAATGAGTAGATGTATTATGCATTTCATTATATCAGGGTAAGTTATTTTTGTATGAAGACTATTATCAACAAAGAACAATAAACTGTCTTTATATGTTCTTGTTAACTAGATTGTGTGGGTAAGTACATTAGAAAAAGAAATAGAAATAACTCAGTGCAGGTAGAAGGATCGTCTTTATAAATACTCTAATAGGAAATAGATTATGCTATACACAGTATTTTATTCTTTTTATCGAATTTAAATTATGCAGGATAGTAATCTGTGCCATGTCAGATGTTTATTTTCCTTGTATAATATTTGTTAACCTGTTGCTTAGGAAGTAGAAGAAACAAAGCTAAACAACTTGTTTACTTTCAGTTCAAACAAAGATATCAGATACTATATCTAGTTCACTAGAATTCATAATAGTTTAAAAACTGACAGATACTACTAACTCAGGATAGTGATATGAAAAATAATTATGGTATTAAGATAGAAAATATAAATACTTAGTTTAATTAATTATATTGTTAACTAACTAAGAGAATTAGTTACTATAAATTGAAAGGGTTTTTGGAAAAGAATTATTCTTTTATTAAAAAAAAACAGACTCATTATTAAATTAATTTTTACGAGTAATCCTACCAAAACCCTAGATAACAATACAGAAAAAAAAAGAACTTAATAAATTAACATTGCATATCTATATAAGAGCTGTACTGCAAATACTAATAGGTTTATCTTACCGCAAAAGAGAACTATAGGGTCGAACCCTAGTTTAATAATACCCTTGTTCTAATAAAAAAAACCAAGTCATAATCTAGTGGTTGGATTTTATGTACAAGCATAAGCAAGTAAACTGTTACAAATTAGTCACATTCTTATCTAAATAAGTGTAGGTGCAAGTACAAACTTGAGAAAATATAGTATTCATAGATAATATTATTAACATAAATAATATTGTTTTTAAAACAAAAAGAAATTCTTTTAACAAACTCGAAGAATCTTTAAAGAAAGAAACAAAGATTATTTCCATAAACCCTAACCTAGAATTCCTTGAGCCACTAAAATAATTTTAAATTCTTTTGACAGTAATCGAAAATAATTAAATAACAATACATAAAATTATCTTCTTAAAGGTTAAATAGGGTAAAAACCCTAGCTCGTATTTCTAAGTAGAAACTACCCAGTATTCTAATTTATGCAAATCCATTATAGTAGTAACCCAAGGTAAGCAGTAAACTTAGTTATTTTTATATAATCATTACAAGAACAATTTAAATTCATTTACAGAGAGATAAAATACAAAAAAAACATAAAGGAGAATAAATTTAACTTATAGATAGGCTGTCTTAAGTTATTCACATTATATTCACAAGCTCGAAGGCCGAAAGGTAAGTAGAAATATTAACAAAGTACAAAAAATCAGCTAAGAGCCGAGTATCCACATCGTGCTTCAGAATATGAACAAGTAAAAGCATCATATTACAAAACTATAAGTTCAACCCTAATATGAAGAGGAGAGCATCACAAGTTACAACTTAAAGCCGGAGTCACCTTGCGACAAGCAAGGGTTTTTAACCAAAAAAAAAAAAACCATAAAAACGAAGGACATCAACCCAATACAGGGTGCAACACGGCTGAGACCTCCTCCAAATATAAGAGTCTATACAAACAGAGGAAACCCTATTTGAAACCGGAGCTTACCGTGAACGCCTCATGGATCCATTTATACAGTGCAACGACCAACCTTGGAGACGAGCCAACCTGCATTATGAGAACTAGAGTTATTTAAAATTAGAAACCCTCATGGAAAATAGAATAATAAACAGTAATAGCTCTTAGTTATTGTTGTTACTCACCTTAACCAGAAGTGAAAATGATGGAGCCCTAGATGAACAATAACACCACGACCAACTCAAAAAGGAGCCAAACCCTCATCCTTGCCGAGGATGGAGACGACGGGACTCTGGTGTTTTTCAAAATTGTCAGCAGAGGTGGGGGTATGCCTGAGCAAAGGCAGTGAAGAAGTCAATTAGTGTGGAGTCAGACTGTTACCAGCATACAAGCAGGAAAACTAAAACCCTACGACGCAGGAGCTTTGCAATCACATACAGTAAGCACAAGCTTTCACCAATGACATACTACGATAGAAGGACAGAAAATGACGACACAGGCGGATGGTAGAGCCATGTGCAAGGAGGGCAGTAAACTCTGTCCAAAGGAAATAAATTGCAGTAAAGGCAAACAATAGAACCCAACTCAAGGGAGTAAGCCATGATAAAAGCCAGCGTTGGAGCCTCTGTAGCTATCTACAGCTCACAGCCACCATGGGAGCTTGTAGAGCAGCCCACAGAGCCAACGCAAATGTTGGAGGTCGAATGAGCCAAAGGTTAGGGTTGACAACTTTATATCCAACCAGTGCACGGCCAGGAAATCTCCAGATGGCCGCATCAAATAACTCATGCAGTGGGTCAACTTTCCATAGTCACCTGCATTTCCATAACAATCATTTAATCACCCAATGATTTCATCAATTAATTTATGATCTCTATAGTTTTGCATGGGATTCTCATATCATGACAATCGTTTCAGTGCTTGGTGTATAGTTTGTTATTGGCATGGGTTTAAAACAGTATGATAATTTTTTAACGTTAACATTTAGCTCATCACTCGTGTGGGGTGCAACATTATTACAAGGTTGACTTACCACTTAACATAATCCTTTAGCCTCGTAACCCAAAATAAATGCACTATATAATTTACCAATAACTAACGTTATGAAATATTGCTAGTAAAAGCTAGTGAGGATAATACATAGTAGGATATACTAACGAGTATCGTGGGGAGACGTTACAAAATTATATTAATGTTATCATTAGTATATGCATAGTATATAAGTGAGTATTAACTCTTTCGAATAATTACAAACCATTCAAGCTTATAGTAACATCATCATAGTGAAATAGGGTGTAATAACTAAGTTGTTACCTATAGTATTTAGGATAAATCATGAAGTCATTGAATTATAAACAGTTTAATGAATAGTGTAAAAATAGCTATCTTTTAGTTCCAGTTCTTTTCATGGTGATGTAAATATTTTACACAGCTTTCAACTTGTGTAATTTGCATAGTGTCGTTTGGGTTAGGATCGTAAGTATTATGTGAATGTAACACTAATAAAATCTTTTATGTCGATAAACAAATAGTTTATGCACATTTTAAACCTTAGAAACTACCAAAGTTTTGATAGCAAACTATGTAATGGCAAAGTGAAATGTAAGAACATTTTCCTAGGATCTCTTTTACTTAATAGAGATCCATGAGATCTTATCTTAGACGTCGTGGCAGTTTCTCATTACTGTAGTATAGTTTTACATTCTTACCAAATTACTAAGGTTACCATAAGATGAAAAGATTGGCTTGATAAGAAAAACATCAACCCTGGAAGTTGTTCTTAGATAGAACCTAACACAAGAAATGTAATATAGAATTTCTAGGGTATGCATTTTTGAAATTAAAGAATATCAAGCAGATAAATAAACTGTTCATAACCAAAAGAAGTAGTACTATTGTTACATACTATACAGGAAGAAATACAATCATCTGAACTTCGTTTACTATAGCAATGGAAGAAAACAAACTGTGTTACCTTACGGAAGTAGGTTGAATTACAGCAGCTTATAATCTAAGCTTATTATTTGCAAATAGAAATATTGCATGATGCTTTATGAATTTAAAGACGATACTTGGTCATTTATACCTGTAAACCTGTAAGAACAAATAATCCATCTACATTAGCATAAATGCTAAGTAAGCTCCGGAATTCAAAGTCAGATTCCACCTACTGTCATAAATAGAACTCATCAGTAAACCAAATATAGAATTAATGCGCAAGATAAACTTAAGACTGTGTTAATAAGAAAACTGTTGAGTTAACATAGTTAAGCTTATGCAAATTAATCTATGAACTGTTTCTCTTTTTGCTAACCGTTAACTATTAATAAACTACAGTCTCAGCATTTTATGTTATTTCAAAATTTTAAATTTTTGTAAAAATTTGGGGTTTTGACAAAGCTGGTGAGCTCATTGCAGATCCAAGGACACCTACACTAGAACTAGCATGGATTCTATACCAAACACACAAACCCAACACAAGGAAATCAGTCCCTTCTCTACTACACAGTCTCTCAAGCCCTGATCTCCCTTCCAGTGCTATTCAGGGGTTGTGGAGAAGAAGGCCAGCCCCCTAGCTCTGTCTGTGTGGTTCCCGAACACACCAGGTTTGTCAAGCAAACAAAGCCCTCATCCCCACTCCAAAAATAGTTTGAAGACCAACCACTACATACATGGAGCAAACAAGCTATTCATTGCTTGGACAAGGGAGAAAATCGAACCCTGGGTCATTCTTGGCCCTATCGTGGCCAAAATGACTCACAATAACCTATAGCAAGGCCAAAGCGTAACTGGTTCCATAGCAACAAACAATGTGGGGAAAACCACCACCCCGGCTCAACAATGAAGTGACGGGAAAATTACACAGTCCAGAAATGGAGCAGGAAATCAGATTCTCAGCCTATGCGTGAGGAAAACATACGCACCCCAAAATCGGTATGGAAAAACACACATACACACCGCCTCCCGAGCATGAATGGCTCTGCACAGGAAATCATGGGTGACGGTGGAAAAACTGGATCCTCAACTCACTGCTTGGGTAAAACGATGCAGAAGCCTGTGCGTGAGAAGGTGAACAAAAACGATGGAAGGAATGGTAGAGTGGAACCATCCCCTGTTGTTTTCCTTTCCCACATGAATGGATGACCTAGCTGGTGGAGTGTGCATGGGGGAAATCCTGCCACCCACCACTACCCAGCAAATAACTACCCTCAACTAACATCAGGGTTCTTAAATAGGTGGCTGACACATGACTTTTCCCACTAGCTCAAGATTTAACATTCCCCCCCCTTATCCTTAGGAAAATTATGCCCTTTTCAATATAGTTGCAATGACATAGTTGGTTGGGGTTCATTTAATTAAAATGCATATTTACATGATGCCAACTAATATGTGTCATATATTATTTTATACCATCGGCAACGATTCCGTTCACCGAAACCTAACACAACCAAATCGATGGTGGGGCTTTTGCCTTTAGCTCCACACCACGGCTCATTACAATATATACACTACATACATTTAATACAAACAGGGTCAAAACCAGGATGTTACACAAATGGGTATGGAGCTAGCTCAATGTACATAGTGGGAGATGACATGACAAAATATGAGGATAATGGTGAAAGGTGAATGGTGTGACTAAGATAAAATGAAAAAAAGTGTGACTAAAAGTGTTTTTGGGGAGGCCTTCACAATATATTTATAGGATGGTCCAAAGTTTTTTGACCCATGGTATTTATCTATGGTATTTTGAACCATATCAATTTTAAGGTTTTTTGGTCCTTTTTGGAGAGAGGGGATAAATCACAATAAATGCTCAACTTCCCTTCATTTACGGGGAAGGAATAATAATGTTTTGGACCATATTTCGTGGAAAGTTAAGTGTGAATGTCAAAATGGATGAAATAATGGTGGGAATATGATGTATGACTATGGTTTAGAACATGGAGATCTAGGTGAACAAATTTTTGTGTTAACATCATCTAGTAACCGAGTTTCAACCATTGCTTCTTCATCCTTCATCAATAGTGCTGAGATAACTTTACTCTTGTGACAACCATGACGATTCTTCATTGACGAACTTGGTAGGTTAGTTCATATCCTTATATCAAGGACGACTAGAAATTTCTCAATTTTCAATACCATGCCTACCTGCGGTGGAACATATTCCATGATCAACGTATGTAACATAGCTTCAATCGCATATCCCGCGAGTGTAGTGTCACTAAGATTCATGGTAACCATACCTTTGTAACCAAATAACTTACTGTTGATGTATATGTAACTTTAGAATGTATTCACTTGTATATTTCATGTATTGTACCTTAATGTTTATTCTGGGAAGTATCTGTAATGTAATTGAGTCATGTAATGCCCTGATGTTCCTATCGGGAGGTTCTATAATGTAAACAAGTCATGTCAATTCATTGTGGGTAACCATCCTATTGATCAAGGGTTAAAGTCCCCATAGTTCCGGGGCCCTAGGGTTATTAGAATCTCCTAGAGAAGTTGTCCCTAGTGAGTTTTTGGAGAGAGAGGGGATAAATCACAATAAATGCTCAACTTCCCTTCATTTATGGGGAAGGAATAATAATGTTTTGGACCATATTTCGTGGAAATTTACTTGTGAAGGTCAAAATGGATGAAATAATTGTGGGAATATGATGTATGACTATGGTTTAGAACATGGAGATCTAGGTGAAGAAATTTTGGTGTTAACATCATCTAGTAACCGAATTTCAACCATTGCTTCTTCATCCTTCATCAATAATGTTGAGATAACTTTACTCTTGTGGGAACCAAGACGATTCTTCATTGATGAACCTGGTAGGTCAGTTCATATCCTTATATCAGGGACGACTAGAAATTTCTCAATTTCCAATACCATCCCTACTTGTGGTGGAACATATTCGACAACATCTTCCATGATCAACATATGTAACATAGCTTCAATGGAATATCTTGTGAGTGTAGTGTCACTAAGATTCATGGTAACCATACCTTTGTAACCAACTAACTTACTATTGATGTATATGTAACTTTAGAATGTATTCACTTGTATATTTCATGTATTGTACCCCAATGTTTATTCTGGGAAGTATTGTAATGTAATTGAGTCATGTCATGCCCCGATGTTCCTATCAGGAGGTTCTATAATGTAAACAACTCATGTCAAGTCATTGTGGGTAACCCTCTTATTGATCAAGGGTTAAAGTCTCCACAATTCCAGGGCCCTAGGGCTATTAGACTCTCCTAGAAAAGTCATCCCTAGTGAGTTATTGTCAAGTTGGGAATTAGTATAAATAGAGAGAGCCTCTCTATTTATCACACAATCACTCACACTCAGTTGTAGTGCATAGATGAGAGAGAAGAAGTTGTTGGGGCTATAAAGAAAGAGGCTACTGCTGTCGGGAGATCATCTTACTGTTTTGGGGTTTTACTTTTGGTGTTGATTCTATCTCCGAGGAAGTTGCAGGGTTTTCTCCATTTATGGTTTCCCAGAGGAAAAACATTGTGTTCATTGTCTCTTGTGTTTGATTGTTGTACTTGTTATTCTCTCAGTTAAAGATCCTAACATAAACCTAACTTGAATGATGAAATTCTAACATGGTATCAGAGCTAACCTAAGAACAAGGCACTGTGCAACTGTGGGAACTAGGGCTTCCTACTTTGAGTATCTCTCTCCACAGATTTTCAACAAAAGAAGGTAGTATTAACTCTCCTCCCTAGGGCGCATCTTTCTGTCGAAGCAGAATCCAATTCTAAGCTTTTTCAGTTTTGGACCCGACACTACTGCTGGAAATTAGGGCTTTCCACAGAAGTGGAATTTTTTAGTGAGCCCAGGCCTGGATTGATCTCCTCCTCAAAATCAAAGTTTAGCGATCAAGATCAAAGCATTTGGTTGGACAGAACTCCGAAAAATCCAAACCCTAATCTGCTCCTAAACCAGCACTACAAAAATCCAGCTCCAAATCCAGATCCGACATCTTGACCTGGTAAGATCTAAATGTTTTGTATTTCCATTTGAGGTTCTTAGTTAAGATGTCTCATCATACCAAGCTTGATGAAAATCTTGAGGGAGCTGATAACTTCCGAGCCTGGAAGTATAGGATCTCACAGGTCGTGGAAGAAAATGAGTTGGACTCCTATATCAATGAGGAGGTTCCAGTTCCAGAGGGAGATGAGGCTAAGGCCTTACACAAGAAGAAGTTGGTCATGGCCAAGAGGATTATTGCTGATTCAATCAAGGATCACCTCATACCACAGGTGTCCTCCCTAAAGACACCTAATACTATGTTTGATGCCTTGACCAAACTATTTGAAGGGAAGAACATAAAGCAGAAGATGACTATGGGAAACCAACTAAATAATGTGAAGATCCAAGATGTAGAGACCATCTAATCTTACTTTACAATGGTCTCTCAGATCAAGGAACATCTGGAAGTAGTAGATGAAGAAGTGGAGAATGCAAATATTGTGATGACCACCTTGAATGGTCTCCCTAGATCATGGGAATCCTTTATTCAAGGGATCTGTGCCAGAAATAAGTTAGTCAAATTTAGTAGACTATGGGAAGAACGCTCTCAAGAAGAAGCTCGGATAGCAGCTCGAGAAGAAAAGATGGGAAGTGAACATCAAGCTCTCACAGTTCATTCCAAGAAAAGCAAAAGAAGTTCTCATCACTCCAAAGGTAAGCATTTCCATAAAACTAACACTAGAAAAGATTTGTCTAGAAGCAGATGTTATACATGTGATGAAGTAGGAAACTTTGCAAAATATTGTCCTAAAAGAAAAAATTAGAAAAAGGGAAACAAGAGAAGACATCATGCTCATGCTGCAGAGGATGATGAACCTTCCACAAAAAGAATCAAACAAGAAAGTGATAAAGAATATGTTTTGATTTTTGCTCTCATGGGAACTATCACACATGGAAGCAATGATTGGCTTATAGACAGTGGTGCTTCCAAGCACATGACATGATTCAAGAAATCCTTTGTGAAATTATCTGAACATGAATCACCTCATAAGGTGAAACTTGGAGATGACTACCAGTATCCAATAAAAGGTAGTGGGGAATCCTCCTATAAGATAGACTTTGGAAAGTCTATGAAGATGCAAGATGTATTATTTGAACCAGGACTAAAGAAGAATGTCCTCTCCATATCTACATTAGATGAAAAAGGCATGAGAGTTGCATTTATAGATGGCCAAGTTATCATGTGGCCAAAGGGAAAGACTATTAATGATGCAGTAGTGATTGGGGAACAAGAAGGGGGTCTATACAAGTTGAAGGGCCATCTAGAACAAGATTTGGTACATGAAACAGTAGAGCCAAATGAACTTTGGAATAGAAGGCTTGCACATGTGTATTATAGAACACTACCAATTGCAAGCAAAGCTGTTGAAGGTCTTCTAGAAATTCAAGCAAAACATGATGGAGTCTGCAAACGATGTGCGAAAGGAAAGAATACAAAGAAGACATTTCCAAGTAGCGAGAGAAAGGAAAAAGGAATCTTGGAAATCATTCACTCCGATGTATGTGGTACGATGTCATCAAGTTCATTAAGCAGGTATGTATACTATGTTTCTTTCATTGATGACTTTTGTAGGAAGACATGGATTTACTTCATGAAGAACAAAGGTGAAGTATTCAACAAGTTCAAGGAATTCAAAGTCTTGATCGAGAACCACACTGAAAAGAAGATCAATACCTTTCGATTAGATAATGGTGGATAATTCACATCAAATGAATTCAAAGAGTTATGCAAAGACTCAGGGATTAAGAGGGAGTTTCCCACTCCATATAATCCACAATAGAATGGGATTGCAGAAAGGAAGAATAGAACTATGATGGAAGCTGCAAGAGCAATGCTTCATGATCAAGATCATCCCATGCATCTATGGGTAGAAGCTGTCAAAATAGCGGTGTATGTACAGAACCGTATTCCACACATAGTACTCGAGAACAAGACACCTGAAGAAGCATTTTCCGGCAAGAAACCAGAAGTCAGCCATCTTAGAATATTTGGTTGTCCAGTGTACATACACATTCCAAAAGAGAACAGGAAAAAATTAGATCCTTCTGGAAAGAAGGGTATATTTGTGGGATACTCTGAAAGCTCAAAGGCTTATAGAATATACTTCCCAGGGTTCAAGAAGATTGACATCAGCAGGGATCTAACATTTGACAAAGACTAAGCTTACAACAAATCTAGAAAGAAACCTGCTGAAGTTCCTAAAGAATCAGAAGCACCCAGAATTCACGACACAACCATGAACGAAGAAACTCAAGAAGAACATCGAGAATTTGAATAACCTCAAGAACTTGTAGATCCACCTCAGGAGAAGAATCCTGATAAGAGGAAACCTGCTTGGGTATGAGAAGTTATCCAAGGTGCAGAAAGATATGGGGCTCCAGAAGAAAATCATAGAGAAAGAAAAAGAACCAGGTCTTGCTCTAGTTATGTAGCCTTATTATGTGATTTCATTGATAAAGAACCTTCCAATTATCAACAAGCAATAGAAAGGAAAGAGAGGAAGGATGTTATGATTGAAGAGTATCAATTTACCATGAAGAATGATGTTTGGGATGTTGTCCCAAGAACAGAAGGTAAGTCTGTTGGATCTACAAGATCAAGCATGCTACAGATGGTAGCATAGAAAAATATAAAGAAATATTTGTGGCTTATGGCTTCTCCCAAAAAGATGGAATAGATTATGAAGAAACTTTTGCACCTATAGCCAAATACACTTCCATCAGATCAGTACTTGATTTGGCTGCAGTGATGAAATGGAAGATACACCAGATGGATGCCAAGACTGCTTTATTGAATGGTGTAGTGGAAGAGGAAGTGTATGTGGAGCAGCCACTAGGTTTTGAGACACATGATAAGGAGTATCATGTGTGTAGATTGAAGAAATCCATGTACGATTTGAAACAGGCACCCAAGACATGGTACGAAAGAATTGAAAGCTTTCTATCCAGTTTGGGATTTACCAAGAGTAAAGCAAATTTCAACATTTATTACAAGGTTGAGGATGGAAACCCAGTGATGCTCCTACTATATGTAGATGATCTGTTTGTAACAGGTATGGATGGGTTGATTGCTGATGTGAAGAGGAAGCTTGCTACCGAGTTCAAAATGAAGGACTTGGGTATGATGCATTATTTTCTAGGCATGGAGGTGTGGCAGAATGCAGATGGAATTTTTGTGGGACAAGGGAAATATACGGTAGAGATCCTAAAGATATTTGGGATGATGGACTGCAAGGCCATGACCACACCTATGGCATCGAACCTGAAGCTATTGAGTGATGCTTCATCAGAAGTGGTTGATTCCATGATGTATTGTCAGATGATTGGGTCCTTGATGTACCTGATGAACATGAGACCCGATATTTGCTTTGCTATGAACACCTTGAGCTAGTTTTTGATAGATCCAAGACATGTTCACTTGATCGCTGCAAAGCATACTATGAGGTACCTCAGGGGTACAGTTGATTATGGGCTCAAGTACGAGGTGAGTTAGAATAATAACATGTAGGGTTATGTTGATTCAGATTGGGTAGGTAGTACCATCGATAGGAAGAGCACTTCAGGGTGTTGCTTCAACATGGGATCAGGTGTGATCTCTTGTTCAGCTAGTTGTGAGGCAGTATGGATGAGGAAGCTACTGTCTGATTTATTTGATCTCCAGTTGTGTGCTACTTGTATATATTGCGACAACCGGAGTTGTGTGAAGTTTTCAGAGAACCCGGTGTTCCATGACAAGTTGAAGCATATCAAGATTAGGTATCACTATATCAAGGATATGGTGCAGAGAGGAGCAGTGAAGCTCTAGTATGTTTCGACGGATGAACAGATAGCTGATGTGTTGGCGAAGCCATTAGCCAGAGTGAAGTTTGAGTACTTCAGGGAGAATCTTGGTGTTCTCCAGATTAAGATTTGCCCCAAGGGGAAGTGATGAGTCAATGAGCCATTCTGACATGGTGAGAGGATTGGTTCCTTCCATGGTCAGAAGTAAGGGCTGAGCCATTCTATCATGGTGAGAGGATTGGTTCCTTCCATGTTAGATATGAGTGCTGAGCCATTCTGACGTGACTATAGGATTGGTTCCTACATGATAAGATATAAGGGCTATTGCCATTCTTTGAATGGAGGTACCTGGTCAGTTACCAGTAATAATCAGTCTAGGATTGAGGGACAATATGAGATGATTGTGGGATGTAGTCTAACATGATCAGATATAGGTGCAGGGCCATTCTGATGTGATTGAGGGATATGTTCCCCCTTGATCAGATATAAGGGTTGTTTCCATTCTGTCACGGTGAGAGGATTGGTTCCTTCCATGACAGATGTGAGTGCTGAGCCATTCTGATATGACTATAGGATTGGTTCCTACATGATCAGATATAAGGGTTATTGCCATTCTATGAATGGAGGCACATGGTCAGTTACCAGGAACCCTCAGTCTAGGAATGAGTGCCTTTCTGATGAGTCAAGGTTAGATGTAAGTGTTGTTCCTTTCCATAGATGATAATAGTTGTGTACTATCATGTTGGTGGATGTGAGTGTTGTGCCTTTCCACAGATGATAGTAGTTGTGTACTATCATGATGGTGGATGTGAGTGTTGTGCCTTTTCATAAATGATAGTAGCTATGTACTATCCTACTGGTGAATGTGAGTGCCGTGCCTTTCTGACGAGTCAAGGTCACATGTGAGTGTTGTGCCATTCTAATGAGTCAAGGTTAGATGTGAGTGTTGTGCCTTTTCACAGATGATAGTAGTTGAGTACTGTCATGCTGGTGAATGTAAGTGTTGTGCCTTTCTGACATGATGTTGGATGTGTTCCTCTCATGGTTAGATGTGAGTGCTGGCCATTCTGACTTAGGGTCAGATATAAGGGTTGAAGAAGATATACAAGGAGGCTAGGCCTACAACCATCATGAAAAAATGCTCACTTTGTAGAAATTCCTGTGACAAGAAGAATCATGAAATAGCACTTACGATGATGACCCAGTGATGAACCAAATCGAGTGATGATTAAGATCCAGTGATGGTGTCTCCGAGATGATCCAGATTGAGTGATGATCTAGATCTAGCAGTGATGATCCAGATCGAGTGATGATCCAGATCCAGTGATGATGTCCCTGTGATGATCCAGATCTAGTGATGATGATCTAGATCGAGTGATGATGATCCAGATCGAGTGATGATCCAGATCCAAGATGAAGATGACTTGAAGATGAAGATGAATTGAAGATAGAGATGACGAGATGATCCAGAGAAGAAGGCCAGTACTAAAAAATTGTGTCGAGAGAATACCTTCGTAGTTAGGAGGGAGTGTTTATGTATATGTAACTTCAGAATGTATTCACTTGTATATTTCATGTATTGTACCCCGATGTTTATTCTGGGAAGTATCTGTAGTGTAATTGAGTCATGTCATGCCTCGATGTTCCTATAGAGAGGTTCTATAATGTAAACAAGTCATATCAAGACATTATGGGTAACCCTCCTATTGATCAAGGGCTAAAGTCCCCGTAGTTTCGGGGCCCTAGGGTTATTAGAATCTCCTAGAGAAGTCAGCCATAGAGAGTTATTGTCAAGTCAAGAATTAGTATAAATAGAAAGTGAGCCTCTCTATTTATCACACACTCACTCACACTCAGTTGTAGCACATAGATGAGAGAGAAAAAGTTGTTGGGGCTAGAAAGAAAGAGGCTACTGCTGTCGGGAGATCATCTTATTGTTTTGGGGTTTTACATTTGGTGTTGATTCTATCTTTGAGGAAGTTGCGGGTTTTCTCCATTTATTGTTTCCCTGAGGAAAAACATTGTGGTCATTGTCTCTTGTGTTTGATTGCTGTACTTGTTATTCTCTCAGTTAAAGATCCTAACATAATGCTATCTTGAATGATGAAATTCTAACACTTACTTCGACCCTGGGAGTTGCATAGAGAAGTTCCTCATTCAAGTGCATCATAATGAATTGAAACTGAAGGGTGAATGTAGGTAATACCTACTCATTCTATATGTCATACCTTCACATGCACAAACATCAAGTGGAATAATGATAACACGATCCATCAAAAGGATCGCCTATCTAAATCATCATATCAAAAAAACTATGTAACCTACCACTTTCTACTATGACGTAATTTTAATCATGACAGAAGTGACTTAACAGTACGTCACCAAATTCTCTCGAGATTTTGAAATTAATGACATCAAACCGTCATTTATCGGATACTAGTGTTCCTTGCCACAATGTCACACTCTGTATGACATGTATTCCTCCTTCGATAGATTTCCTTGTCTTGTGACATACCAAGTATCTTTGCTTTGAATTTCTAATTTGTGCATGACACCTAGTCTGTGCAAGTTTTCTTCTTACTGCAACAAACTAGAAGTCTATGAGCAGAAAATGTATAAAAGGTTCAAAGTGTTTATGTTTTCCTCTTTTTATGTTGTTCTCTTTGTGTGACAGGATAGTAATTTGCGAGCAAAAACCTTTTTTGTTTTATACGATCAAGTAGTGGCTATCATGATATAGATTTAGTTGAATTCCATTTATTTGTCCTATGACTGGTGTTTGATCTATATTTTTGAATTTCATTGCATCTTCGTCAATGATTTCCTTGACGATATATGGTCCTAACTAATGTGTTTTCAACTTGACCGGATTCTTGAAAAAATTGTTGTCATACATAAGAACAAGTCCTTCGACTTGAAACTTCTTGTTCTTAATGTGTCGATCATGCCATACCTTTTGTCTTTCTTTCTCAACATTTTGGTGATACCCTACTACAAAACGATTTTCTTCAAACTGCACAAGTTGTAGCAATATCTCCTCGACAGCATCAACATATGTCATTATTGCTATGGAAACAATTCTTAGACTCTGTATAATGTACTCCATCAACATCATAGCTTCCTGCCCATACACTAAGAGAAATGGAGTGTGGCCTATCAATTTCTTACAAGTCGTGCGGTATGCCCATAATACTGTGGAAATTTTTTGATCCCAGTCATCTCTTTGAACATTACAAATCTTTGTCAATGCATTTTCCAGTATTTTCTTGAAGACCTCAACAACACCATTTGCTTGAGGGTGATATGGCTTTGTTTTTCTATGTTGAATATGAATTTCTTTCATTAGTTCTTTGATTAGTTGGTTGAAAAAGTGCATACCTTGATCACTTATTAAAATATTTGGGCAACTGAATCTTATCATGACATTTTTCAAACAAAAACTTTGCAGTAGTACAATCCTGTATTGACGCTCCTTCATCCCATCTGGTTAGGTAATAATTCACAATAATAATATAGCGTGCACATGTATGCTTCCATGTCAGACCGATAAGTCCCGCGAAGTCAACATACCATTTATCAAATGCATGCAATGTTACCTGAGGTACCAATGGAATTTTTTCCCGTCACGATGGCTTTCCTGTTGTTTAGCAGATATCACAGCTGCGACAATATTCTTGGGCAACTGCATGTATGGTGGGACACCACAATACTTCTTGTAAAATATTGTGCATCATAGTTTTTCCAGTGTAATGACCTCCCGCAACACTAGCATGTGCTTCATTTAATATCAACGGTCACTCATATTCTAAGACGAAGTGATGAATAATATCATCGAGACCCATCTTATACAATTGTTCAGAAATCAACTAGAAATCCATAGCTCGCACAACCAACTGATTCTTCTGCGCAATGGTGAATTCAAATGACACATATCTCGTACTAAAAAAATGTATGATATCTATGTACTAATAATTAAACATGGTTATCGCAAAAAAATTATCCATCAAGGATATTATCCTCTAGATTATTAGGTTCTTCACCTATTTCAATCCCTGAAAGATGGCATGGTCCCAAGTTTAATCGACGGGTTTAACAATTACTTCAAAATCAAATTCTTGAAAGAGAAGAAGCCATCAATAGATCTTCCCTCCCAACACTGGCTTATTGACTAGGTATTTCAATGCGGAATTGTCTGTGTACATCTTGAAATTCCCTCCCAATAAGTAGTGTCTGAAATTCTGCATAGCATATACCATCGCTAACCCTTCTCTTTCTGTCGTGGTATAATTATTTTCTGTAGTTGATAACTTCATGCTAGCAAAGGAAATAGGATGGTCGATTGATCCTTATCTTTGTTGTGTTAGCACCACACAAAACACAACAAACGACGCGTTGATATGAACATGAAATTCCTTTTTCAAGTCTGGAAATACAAATATGGGCGTTGTAGCCATCTTATTCTTCAGTGTTTCCAAAATCTCTTGGAGTTTCTCTGTCCAATGTAACTTGGCATCTTTTTTCAACAATTTTTCCATCGGAGCAATCTCCTTTACATATCCCTTAATAAATTTTCTGTAGTATCCATTGTGTCCCGGTATTAATCTCAAATCCTTGACAGTATTAGGTTGTGGTAGGTTGAGAATGATGGAAATTTTTGCCGGGTCGACCAAAATTCCATCACGTTACACATGGCCCAACATAACTCCAAACGAGGAGAAAAGGATACATTTTTTCAATTTTAAAGAAATTTTAAATTAGCGACAACATTCTAGCATCATTCTAAGGCTTGCAATATGGTATTTTATGAGCCCAAAGGCCGT
This sequence comes from Pseudotsuga menziesii, assembly GCA_001517045.1. Lineage (NCBI taxonomy): Eukaryota > Viridiplantae > Streptophyta > Pinopsida > Pinales > Pinaceae > Pseudotsuga > Pseudotsuga menziesii. Next base: position 65,082 of record LPNX010818339.1, on the reverse strand, counting down.
CCAAACATCAAAGTAGACTTCAATAAATTTGTGAATGAAATCTCTAAAAGCAACAAATACTATTATGGAAAATATTGTAGGAGCATTCTTAAGTTCAAAGGGAATTACCGTGTATTGGAAACATCCTCACTCTCTCGCAAATGTAGTCTTGTATCGATCTCCCTTCGTGATTTTGATCTGATGGTAACCAGAAAATCCATCAGTGAATGAATACATTTCATGACCTCCAACACTCTCTAGTACTTCATCTGTAAATGGAGTCAGAAACGGGTCATGTAAGTAAGCATCATTCAATTTTCTCAGGTCGACACTAATTCTTACTTCTCCCGTAGCCTTTTTGTCTTTTACTACAATCAGGATGATCCACTCAGATTCCTCGACAGGATCTATAATACCTACATACAACATTCGGTCCATATGAGTCTTGATATTTTCTTTATTACACGGATTCAATCTGTACAGTCGCTTCTTGACCGGTTTTGCGTCGTGCCTCAAAGATAATTTCATCTCTCCTGGATCTCTGACTATCCCCTTCATCTTTGAAAATTTGGTAGGGAATAGATCCTGAAACTTGTGCAATAAATAAGTGATCTTTCCTACAATCTCATCGTCCCAATAATCTCCAATATTGGTGAACTTTGGATTTTCTGTCAAACCAATATTAACTTTCTTTATTTTGAGTGGACTTAGGAATTGGTTGCTAGAAATACCAAGTCCTTCTACTGCGTGCATACCTTCCGACTCATGTATGTTTACATCGAGTATTTTATCATCATCTGGTTCTCCCATCACATTGTAACATTCCATCCAATGGTGGATTGTCATGCTGCATTGATAAACTTTTGTCGTTGCAACATGGATCACTTCAAATATATTTGTCTTCATGACTTACAATGCAGCTTCAATTGAAGGATGGTCATCTACAAACTCAAATTTATGTGGAAATCTAGTAGCTAACTCCTCCAAATTAAGAGTTCCTCGTTGCAAATCCACTGATGTATACCAATTCCTTGGTATCATATCTAGTGTATGTACAAAATGATGAACCCATTCTATTCGTGGATATTTTGTCCATGTAGCACGAAAATACTCAATATGTTCAACAGGATTAGTCAACCCTGTATATTTCCAAGTAGAATAATTGATCTGTTCTCAAAATATGATCTCCAACAATCTTCTACATTGTGGCCATTCGGAGATAGATATTTTATGTGTACCCCTCCATCTAGAGGGCGTAGCTTTCAACAAAAATTCCAAGGAAGACAATCGTTGCAATTCCGTAACTTTTTCTTCAAATTATGCTAGAAAAGATGCAATGTTAGGTAAACCTTCATATGTAGGTAACTCGCTCGTCTCAGCTCCTATCCATCGCACAAATTGTGAAATATTTGCGCATCTTCTCGTAGATATTTCATGCATACGATTCTGTCAATTTTTCTAATGCTTCACCTGAATTAGATGTACATGAGCTAACATTCCACCAACTCAGATTTCTGTTAGTTGTTGTATTTATATAGTCATCTATCAAAGACATGATGTTATATATATGGTCCAAATAATCACCTTGTCCTTCACTGCGCACTAGTTCAACATATCTCTGTCCTTCCAGCGGATCAATTGGCGTGAACACTCTTATGTCTAAATCTTCAAATGACAATATCATTCACTTGAAGTTTATGATGGTTTGGTTGTCTGTTTCCCATTCAATCCCCAAAAATTCAAGATATGGGTTTGTATCATCGACAATGTCAATCACTTCGAAATACACATATGTTCTTAGGCCTTCCACCTTGACAAGTACTTTATTCAATCAACCAATAGGTAGAACCTTCAACTGATTTGCTAGCTTGAGATAAATGGGAGACCAATCCAGTCGCGGTTTTCCCATGCTTTCCCATGTTTGTTTTGTCAAAATATTAACATCAGTTCCCAGAACTAAAATGATATAATCCATATCATAATATCCTATTTGGGAGGTCATTCGCAACTCGTGACTAGTCTTTGACCTTTTTCCCACATGGTTGACTCTTGTTTTGCGTCATATCTCTTACCAAGTTTCTTCTATTAGCGTGTCAATTTTGCGACACCATCTTTATCGTGGATTAGCGATAAGAGACTTTTGAAAAACTCTTTAAGTTTACTAACCTTTCGTATCGTTTTATTTCGTAATATTTGGTCAAATTGCTCAGGAATTTTCACTATTGGTCTTCAGACATCGATGCTTTATTCTTGTTGACAAATTCTAGTTGCATGTCTAAGAATACTTCCTCTTCTTTCTGGATGTCGAATGGTACTTTCTTTTATGTCGTCATTCGCACCTATGGTTGTCCATGCTATGTGTATTGATCTGCTCCAGTTGCAACAGCTCCTCTTGTTATGATAGAAATGTTTGCTTCTCTTGGCTTGACATAAATCATTTGGATGTTCTGGTTAGGATTCAGGTTGGGATTCTGCGCAGGATTGGGATTTCCCACCGTTCGATCATTCCACATCGCAATCAATTATGGACATTGTTTTACAGCATGGAAAAATGATTTCCAATATGAACATGCCTTCACAGGACTCACACAATCTCGAGAAAAGTGTCATGGCTATCCACAGTTATAACATATGACTTGGCCTCTTGTCATCTCCCCATTCCAATAGATCTACTAGTTGACAATGTTTCACCCACCTACTAGTTCCCTAGGTTGGGGGAGGAAGAATTAAATATTGCAATAAGGGAGATATGGGACCCAAGAGAACCTTATTTTATGATTTACACATTAATTCAGATCATAAAAATAATAAATATGGATAAAATAAAGTGGCATTGATTCATAAGGACATTTGGAGGTCCATGGGGGCCTTGGGTGGATAGATTCCTCCTTAAACATGTCATCATGAATTAACCTCAAATTCAAAATTATGAGTGATGGAAGGTTATTGGAAGGTTAAGAGTCATATAATTACATATCATGAGCCCAAGTATTTTAATTTTTGAGGAGGACTAACTCCCCATAGAAGAGGAAGAGTCTAGGAAGAAACTAGGTGCCATGTGGAGCTAGATTCCCTGCGCTTTATGACAACGGTGATGAAAGATCGTATGACAATTCAGACCTGATTTCATATCTTATTGCATACCTATGACAACATGACATGTCAAGGCTTAAAATATCCTCCAAGAAGGCGCATTTGGGACTAGGTTCCATCCATTCGAATTTGGTGGAAGATGAAGGGTTGAGGAGAAGGCCGAGTGGCATGGAGGTTACTAAAAATCAAGGATGAGGTGGAGGAAGCCTATGGGAATGAATTTGAACCTGGAGTACCTTATGAGGGTTAAAAAAATATGTCATGATGAATTTAAATGGCTTTTTATCATTTGTGAATTTTCATTTGGCATTTTGAGAGCATTAGCTTGTCCTTTGCACAGTGAGTGTACACTTACCCTGCTAGTCAGCCAATTTCGAGAGAGTGAGATTCTAATCCAATTTGTACATGAGAGAAGCCATTCATACCTCTCATTTCAAGATTCATGGATTTTTTTTGTTGCATATAGGATTATTATTATGTTTGTGACCCATCTCTCCTCCCATTCTCTTACTTTCCACTTCCCTATTTCCATGTTTTTCTATGAATGCGCACTTGTGTGAATGGTGGTTGAGCCCCATTGAGTTCAGTTGATTCCTAGAATGGGTGAATGATTCATGTCTCTGTAATATTTCTCTCATATCCTCTATAAGTATAAATTATAATAAATACATATGAAAATGTCCACATTTCCAAGCTTTCTTGTGACTACTTTGCATCTGACAATTTTCCCTTTCAATGGAGATTGTATATCCGATGTGTATTGCAACTTCGATCAATGTTATATGATTTTAGAGAGCTATTGAAATTATTTGAATGGTATATATTCATATTTCTCTGATCTGAACCATTATATGCACCATTTATAAGTCTAAGTTGAGCTTTTATGTGTCATTTCCCTTAAGCAAATATCACTGAAATTGTGCATTCAAAGATTAAGCTTTAATCCTATGTTTCAGAACTATTAACCACATAAAATGACAGTAAATTAAGTCTAATAACAGTCCCCATATGATTTTCTGAAATTTTTTAGGTTTTCAAAGGAGTTGGAGAGCGATTTCTTCCCACACCCTAGGGGGGATTGCATCATAAATTGTTAGTAATTTCCCCCTTTTTTCCGTCATTCCCAAATAGATTTTCAGATGTAAATGAACTGTAATAAAACTATCATAGAGTCAATTTAACATTACTAATACTCCCCACATCATTCCCTACCAAATTCTAGACCCTCTTGAGCCATTCGAATCCCCCTAGGTCAAAACTAGTGAAGACAATTTTTCCAAAATTTTGCCTTTGTTGGGAATTTTTGAATTGGGACATTACAAGTGGTATTAGAGCATGATATTGGCACTTGATATAGCTATTTATTCATGTTTTATGATTCCGACCTCCCTCCCTTAGAAACTGATACTGGAGACCTTAACAGTGAAAAGGAAGGAAGTGGAGAGGTTAGTTATTTTTACAAGAAGATTAAGGAAAAACTAGAACTGGGAGATATGGATGACAAATAAAAAAATTAGGAACTTAATACATTCATTAAATAATCTCTAGAAGGAATGACCAAAATTTTTATGCAAGGATTCAAATTGTTGGCTAGCCAACTTGGGAGCAAGTCAACACCCGAGAGTAGTAGTAGTACACCCCATGAAGAGGGGAAGACCAATGGAGAAACCATTTTTTCAAATATTGGACGTCATAATAGACCTCATGAGTTCAAAAATAAGAATGGACCTGAAATGCCTAAGTTTTTAGAGCCCAGAGAAGGCCCTTTCAACACCTATGATGTTAGAGAAGCAACAAGTGATTGTCAACAATTAAGTGATGAATGTAGGAAAGTCCTACCTTTTGATTAGTTCATTAGAGCTCATCTTCAGTTCAAGCAAGAGGGAAATGGGAATATGGAATCCCATATTAAACATGAATTAAAATACACCATGGGAAAATTAACCATTCCTTCCTTTGATGGTTCCTCACAAATGTCTGCTAGTGCTTGGTTGTAAAAAATAAGTGTATATTTCCAATTAAATCCTATGGTTGAAGAAGATCTATTGAAAATGACCATTTTACATCTTGAAGGGGAAGCTAGTGATTGGTGGTTCCATGGTATTATATCCTTGGGACATGATCATATTTTACCTTATGAGGGTTTCTCCAATGCACTGAGGGATAGATTTGGGCGGGAATACCCTGAACTTCCTTTCAAAGAACTAGCGCAATTGAAGCAAGTAGGAACTCTTGAAGCATATATGTTAGAATTTGAAAAGATTTTAGTAATGGTTTCTGATGTATATGTGGCTAGGTTAGTTTGATTGTTTACTAAAGGATTGACAGAGCCTTTGACAGGGCTAGTGAAATCCCACAAACCAGCCACATTGAAGGGTGCCATGAATTTGACAAGGGAATTGTAGAATGTGTTTCCAAGAACCAAATACCCTCTTAATCCAAAATTCCCTTCCAATTTCAAGGAAGGTAAGAAACCATGGAAAAAGGAATCCTCTACCAAATAAATTAAAGGAGGACCAAGCAAAGAAGAGCTTAGAAGAAAGAAGCTATGTTTTACATGCCAACAACCTTAGGTCCCAGGACATAGATGTGCCAAGGGGAAGGCACACTACATTGAAGTTTTTTTTGAAGATGATGAAGATGAGGAGGAGGAGGAGGAAGAGGCACAACTTTCATCCCAATAAGAAGCATATCATGCAACAGAAGAAGAAAAACCCACTCTATATACAAGAAAAAATATAGAACTTTCGGGTGTACCTAGGTTCCACACCTTAATGCTCAAGGGAAGCATTAAAGGAAAAAATGTCATGGTTCTAGTGGATGGAGAATCCACTCACAAATCCATAGATGCAGACTTGGTGGATAGGAGAAAGTTACAAGCTGAAACGTTTGATGGTTTCACAGTCATCATTCCATGTAACAATTCTATTGACTGCACTAGATGGATTCCAAAGCTTCAAGTTACTCTAGGAAATCATACTATCACTGACAATTTTTATGTAGTGAATGGGGCTGATACAAATGTGGTTTTAGGAGTACAATGGATGTACTATTTATGGGATCATACAATGAATTATAAATTCCCTGAAATAAGGTTCAAAAATTTAGAAGGGAAACCCATCTTGTTGAGGGGAATGCACACTTACCCAAATCAAGTGGTGTCCTCTCATTGCATGAGGACTATCTCAAGGCATGGAGATATAAAATGGGTCTCAAAATGTTTAATTACATCTCCTAAAACTCACTAGAATATTTCCAAAAATCCTTAGGAGATAGAGAAACTATTAAGTATGAGAAGGTTTTTGGAGACCGTCCCCCAGGAAGACCACCAGAAAGAGGTGTTGAGCATACCATTGAGTTAGAGATAGGATCCCAACCTATAAAAATGTATCCATATAGTAACCCCAAAAGGATTTGAGATGATATTGAAGATTCCATTAAATAACTCTTGGATTTTGGTCTCATAAGGCCTATTTCTAGTCCATTTTCTTCTTCAGCTATTATGGTAAAAAATAAAGATAGAACCTTGAGAATGTGCACTGATTTCAGAGCTTTAAACAAGAAGACTGTGAAGAATATATATCCCATACCAAGGATCGATGAGCTCATGGATAAGCTCCATGGGTCCAATTTCTTCTAAAAAATTGACCTTAGATATGGTTATCATTAAGTTCACATGAGAGAAGAAGACATACCAAAGACTGCTTTCAGATGCCACTATGGTCACTTTGAGTTTGTTGCCATGCCTTTTGGCTTAAAAAATGCACCCTCCACATTCCAATCATGCATGAACAACATATTCCACAAGAAACTTCGTAATTTTGTACTTTTTTTCTTTGATGACATTCTTATTTACAGTAAAACTTGGAAGGAACACTTGCATCCTCTAGAAGAGGTATTAAAAATTATGCATGATCAATCTTTGTTTGCTAAGTTGTCAAAATGTGAGTTTGGTTTAAAAGAGATATTGTGTTTTGTACACATAATTGGTAAATATGGTATGAATGTGGATATGGAGAAAATAAGATCCATTTTAGAGTGGCCTCATCCCAAAAGTCTCACTGAATTAAGAGGATTCATTGGAATTTGCACCTACTATAGAAAGTTTGTGAAGGGGTTCTCTCAACTCGCTTCACCTCTCACTGTTTTAAAAAATAAATATGATTTCAAATGGAATGAAGGGGCTGAAAAATATTTCCAAAGAATGAAGGAGGTAATAAGCAATTGTCATATTCTAGCCTTGCCTGATTTTTCTAAACCATATGTCTTGGAATGTGATGCATCGGGAGAAGGCATTGGAGCAATCTTAAAACAAGGAAAACACCCAATAGATTTGGAGAGTAGGAAGCTACAGGAGCATGAGAGGATTTAATCCATATATGATAAATAAATGTTGTCCATCATGCATGCTTTGATCAAGTTTAGACAATACTTGGTGAGAAACAAAGTTGTAGTCAAAACTGACCATAACAACTTAAGGTACATCCACACTCAAGCAAAATGATTTAAATGAAAGGTATCAAAAGTGGGTGAGTAAGATTCAAGCATTTGATTTTGATATTTAATATGTGAAGGGAAAAAATAATGTGGTAGTTGGTTCCTCATCTAGAAGACCTTCTATTTCTCTAATGGATGTAGCAGAAAATTGGAAAGCCACATTAATAGTAGAGTATGCCAAAGATAAATTTTCTTGTGAAATTTTTGATGGCACTAACCATGATGATATGTATATGGTGTTGGAAGGAATCATATACTATAAAGATAGAATATATGTTGTCCCTAATTGAAGTTTGAAGGAGGAAATTTTTAAAAAAGCTCATGATTCTCCTCTAGCAACTCACCCTGGTTTCTTCAAAACATACCGAATGTTGAGGGAAATATTTGCATGGAAAGGTTTGAATGATTATGTTCTGAAGTATGTTAATGAATACCCCACATGTCAGGAAAATAAAGTGGAGCACACTCATCCATCTGGTCTCTTACATCCCTCGCCAATTCTAGCACAAAAATGGGAGAGCATTTCCATGGACTTCATCATTGGTTTGCCCAAAGTATTTGGTAGGATTGCATATTTGTGGTGGTGGATAGACTCACTAAATTTTCTCATTTATTTGTTGTTACTACCACTTTCACTTCTGCACACGTGGCTGAATTTATTTTTAAAGAAGTTTTCAGATTGCATTGGCTTCCTAAGAGCATTGTTAGTGACAAAGATAGCAGATTTTTGCGTGCATTTTGGAAAGAACTCTTCAAAATGGCGGGAAACAAATTGATACATAGTACAAGCTATAATCCCCAAATTGATGGCCAAACAGAGAGGGTGAATCAATGGTTGTAATGCTACTTGAGGAACTATGTTAGTGGGTAGCAAAAAGCATGGATAAAATGGTTGCATTTGAGTGAGTTTTGTTACAATACTGCTTTCCATATTCCCATTGGCATGTCTCCTTTTAAAGCCCTTTATGGTTATGATGCATCCACTTTCATTAAAATAAAATTTGGTGACAGTATATCTAGAAAGGCTAAGGATTGGATTGATTAAAGCCAAGAAATTTTGAAGGTTTTTAGCGATAACTTGCAGGTTGCTCAAAATCAGGAAAAACAATATGTAGATCAACATAGAATGGAGAGACAATTCCAAGTGAATGACTTGGTTTATTTGAGATTGCAGCCCTAAAAACAAATCACCATAAAAGTTAAAGGTTCATAAAATCTCAAACCAATATTTTATGGTCCCTACAAGGTGATTCAAAAAGTTGGAGAAGTGGCCTATCAATTGGAGCTTCCCATGGGAAGAAAAATTCATAATGTATTTCATGTTTATTTTCTAAACAAGGTTATAGGGAAGAAAATTTCAGTTTCAGATAATTTACCACCTTTGCATGATGAAGGAAAATTTTTTCTCATTCCAAATAAAATATTGAGAACAAGGGAGAGAATACTACGAAGAAGAAAAATAAAAGAATATTTGGTACAATGGAAGGATTTTCCTAGTGAGGAGGCCACTTGGGAAGATGAGAAAATTTTGCAGCATCCAAAATTGGAATTTCTTGAGGACAAGCAATATTTGGTGGGGAGGAATTTCATGGCCCCATTCCAATAGGGATACTAGTTGACAATGTTTCACCCACCTACTAGTTCCCTAGGTTGGGGGAGGCGGTATTAAATATTGCTATAAGGGAGATATGGGACCCAAGATAACGTTAGTTTATCATTTACACATTAATTTTGGTCATACAAATAATAAATATGGATAAAATAAACTGGAATTTCCTCATAAGGACATTTGGATGTCCATGGGGGCCTTGGGTGGCTAGATTCCTCCTTACACATGTCATGACTTAACCCCAAATTCAAAATTATGAGTGATGTAAGGTTATTGGAAGGTGAATATTCATAAAATTACATATCATGAGCCCAAGGTTTCGAATGGGTGAGGAGGAGTAACTCCCCATATAAAAGGAAGAGTCTAGGAAGAAACTAGGTGCCATGTGGAGCTATATTCCCTATGCTTTATGACAACAATGATGGAAGATTCTATGAAAAGTCAGAACTGATTTCAGAACTATGAAAACATTACATATCAGGGATAATAATGTCCTCCAAGAGGGCACATTTGGGACTAGGTGGAAGCCATTCGAATTTGGTGGAAGATGAAGGGTTGAGGAGAAGTCCAAGTGGCAAGGAGGTTACTAAACATCAAGGATGAGGTGGAGGAAACATATGGGAATTATTTTGACCTTGGAGGAACTTAAGAGTGTTATAAAAATATTTCATGAGAAATGGAAATGGATTTTGATCATTTTTTAATTTGCTTTTGGAATTTGGAGAGCATTAGCTTGTCCTTTGCATGATGAGTGTACACTTACACTGCTAGTGAGCCAATTTCGAGAGAGTGATATTCTCATAAAAGTTGGACATGGAAAATTCCATCAAGACCTCTCATTTGGAGCTTCATAGAGTGTTTTTTTTCATATAGGATGATTCTTTTGTTCTTCACTCATCTCTCTGCCCATTCTCTCAATTTCCACTTCCATATTTCCATGCTTTTCTATGAAGGCACACTTGTGTCAATGGTGGTTGCACTCCATTGAGTTAATTTGATTCCAAAGAATGTGTGAATAATTAATGTCTCTGTATTGTGTCTATCATATCCTCTGTAATTCAAAATCAGAACAAATACATTTGCAAATGTCCACATTTCCAAGCTTTTTTGTGACTAGTTTCTATGTGATGATTTTCCCTTTCAATGGAGATTGTATCTCTAATGTGTATTGCGAATTGGATCAATGTTATATGATGTTAGTGAGCTATTTAAATGATATGAATGGTATATATTCATATTTCTCTATTCAAAACCATTATATGCACCATTTATGAGTCGAAGTTGAGATGTTATGTGTCATTTCCCTTAAACAAATATCAATGAAATTATGCATTTGAATACGAAGATTTAATCCTATATTGAAAAACTCTTAACCAAATAAAATCAAAGTAAATGAATTCTAATTACAGTCCCTGTACTCTATTCTAAAATTTGGGAGGGTTTCATAGGAGTTGGAGAGCCATTTTTTCCCACACACTATGGGGAATTGCATCATATATTGCTAGTAATTTTTCCCTTTTTTCCATAATGAAAAAATGGATTTGAAGATGTATATGATATATAATAAAAATATTATAGATTCAATTGAATATTCCTAATACTCCCCACATCAGTCCCTACCAAATTCGAGACCCTCTTGAGCCATTAGAATCCCTTGGGTCAGACTAGTCAAGACAATTTTTCCAAAATTATTCCTTTGTTGGGAATTTATGAATTGGGACATTACATCTATTCCTTAAACAAATCCTCCTCCCCCTTATTTTTGTTGTCCTCAACCTTGAAAATTTCCACCCCCTAGGTTGAGGGTATTGTTGGTGCGACATATACTGATTTTGTTGATATTGCGGCCGAGGATAATGCAGTTGTTAATATTGGGCATGTGGACATTGAGAAGGATGATATTGAGATTATGCTCACTCAGCTTGAATATTCTCATCATTCTTCAAAAATTAGGTTTCCACCATCTTCTCTTGCAACAATTGAAATGCTCTGCAATATTTCTCATCATGTCCTACATATTTACAAAATTTACAATATAGACTAGCCATTGCACTTACAATCTTCACCAATTTCTCTGAAACGGTGAGGAATCTTACTTCATGGATGTCTCTAAAGCTTCAGTTTGTGACACTATTTTCTATTGCATTAATGGGATTCAGATATGCAAGAACAACGTGGCAAAGAAACATTCCTTGTGTTGTACGTCCGACATCTGAAAACTTACTTTGGCCATCGATGTCTTAAATATTTGGTCAAAGTCTTAGACAGACTCTGTAGGTAACTGCTTGATTTCTTTAATTTTTGTGATGCACTGCGACTCATATTTCATCTTTCTGAACTCATCTATCTTTTTTACTCAAATTTGGTCGAATGTTTTCTACATAACTCCCACTAGAACTATAGAAAAAACCATATACCAATCTAGTGCATGACCTCTCAAGCTTATTATCAGCTGCGCTTGATTTATCGCTCATATTGTACCTGTCACACCGTCCACATAAATTCATAGAAAAACCAATGCTGCTCTGGGACTTCTAACCCATTTCCTTTAAATATCATCTCCAACCATTATTTTAATTGCTGGTATGCTTGGGCAAAATTTTTTACTAGCGAGACTGCCTTTCCCACTATTCACAACATTAGTACTACTTGTATTTAGAAAACTACTTGGAGACGAGTTTCAAGATATTATCTTCGACGATGTGCACGGGGTTGTAGTGGTATTGTACACTTGATATGGGTCTAGATATTTTGCTTATTATTCTTCTTTGAATATCAGTTGATATTCCTTTTCTTCTTCGCAAGAACCTTCATCAACGTGCGACTTGAGCTCATAGTCTTCTCCTCTGGCCGTACTACAACTTCCTCTTCCTGTCATAGTATTTCTTCTCTTTTCTGACTGAAATATTTTTCCTCTTCTCAAATATCCAGCCTCTAGTTTAGTTCCACTATCACTAGGGAACATTTCAGCCTAGTTTTCTCCAATTTTCACACACTTCGTCTGCGACATATCCAATTTTCTGCGTACAGTTCTTCTAATTGTCACGTTCTCAGGAGTCCTTTTTCACATACAAGGATATTTATCCAAGTTTTCAAAGATGACAAGTATCTTCCTCGAGGTCCTTGGAAAAATTTCCTTTCCGCCTCACTATATGAGGTTATCATGTCGACAACAAAATCAATAATACAACCTTGCAAAATACTATCTACCCAAAAATCAACATCCCTTGACATAGGTTTTCTAACAATTTTTAGCCATCGAGTCAGCCGAGGATTCCACTTGGTCGGTTCTCCTCCTTGAAAATTTCTTTGCTGGGTTGATAAATTGGATAATCACTCATGTAACACAATAGGAAACTCACAAAATAAAATATCATGAATATCCGTATAAAGGTATCAACCCAACCACTCTATTGGATTTGACCAAGATCCTTTACTCTCTTCTTGTGCAAATTTTAATGATTTAAAATCCACCCAATGTTGAATTTTAGGCTTTGTCAGATGCCACAACATATCCCTAACCATAATGATTCACGGTCCCGATAACATAACCATTTGTTGTTTGTTCGACCCAGGTTTAGTCCGCCCCCTCGCTCACAACAAAGCCGAAAATATCAGCCCAACAGAGAAAGGATTAGTTGACAACACCTGCGGTGGAGATGCAGTCTTACCCGAGATATCTTTCCTATGGGTAACTTCCAGAATCAAGTTTCCACAATTGGGTGGGGGGATTTTTCTTCCCTTGGTGTTCTACCAAGGCGCTAGACCGAAGCCTGTGGGTGTAATAATTATACTGATTATGCACAAATAATATGTGATTATATTCAACCATCGATAGATACTGTAACAATAAATATAATAGAGTATAGATAGTTCCAACTAGAACATTGCGACATATACATATAACTCCTTTGTAAGAAAATGCATAACACTTATTCACAACAAACATATATGTGACTCAAATACATTCATCATTTGCACATTCGACACAGTATCTAACGTAGAAACACATTCAGGAAAATCTACAAAGGTTCTCTTCATATGGCATGAGAAATATATGTCACCTTTTTATCTGCGCATTGAGCTGTAGAATCTATCCCAGATATTCTTATCTTATCTATATAGACTTCTCTCTCCTCTCATGCTCTCTGGTCTTATGTCGCTTGTTCTTCTCTACTTAAATATACTTTTGATCTGCACACATCCTGGATCAAGGCGAATTCTTTTACAAATCTACGACTCTGATTGACTCAAGTCAAATCTATTGTTGATTCGCACACAACCTGGATCAACTTATTCTCTCTACACTTCTGTGCACTTAGTTGCAGACTTATTCAACATTCTACCAAAAAAACTAACTAAGTTTCTACTGAAAAACTATCTAAGCAACAATAACAGATCACTAAGAAACCCATACAATTTGACCTTCATGAAGCTAACAGAGTGCAACTAATCCGGAAGTGAGTAACCCACACACATCCTAGGTTCTTCCTTCTTATAGACTCTTACATGTTTCTCTCAACCGACCCCATATAGTTAGCCAATAGGCTTTCATTCATATTCTATAAACACATGTCAGTAGGAACTAAAGCCTCGAATTACAAATATGATTTCATACGTGCGACTTCTGCCAACTCTAGCCGAATTCATACCCATGATCTTTCTGAACTGTCGCTTTCCAACTATTGTGCCACTGCACGCCTTCTGACATGGTTTCCTCTGTCGCAACTTGTCTTATCACATATTTTCCTTTTGTCACGACTTCTCTTCTATCGTGAACTTTTATGTTGTCGCACACTCTTCCTCTCTCTACTCTGTCCTACACGGTTGCTTCTGTTGCAACTTCTTCTTCCTTCTTCCTCTACTTTTATCGCATCTTCCTTCTTCCTTCTTCCTCTACTTCTTTCACAACTTCATTCTTTTTTTCTCTGACCCGACTCTTTTCATACTTAGTCGGAATTCCAACTGAATTCTTCCTAACTTCCCCTAGGGCCAACAACTATATAGTTCAAAATCAATAATTCACTTATTTTTGTTGTCATATTTTTCTTTTACTTATAACTTCAGTAAAAACCCCATTTTTGAGTGATGAGTGAAAGGGTTTCTTATTCTGTATTAATGATGCGATAGCACTACTAATTACAACTTACAACCAATTTTTGTCATTCATTTTTTCCCTCTACAAGGACAGAAAACTTAGTGTTAAACATACAACTTAGAAAAGTATTAGATTTAGCTAATTCTGACATTTTCAAGTAATGTTTGAGCAAGTGATTTGGCCTTTAAATTATTTGATTTGCCTATGATTTATATGATCTAAGTGGGTGAGATTCTCCACAATGTTTAGGTGTGTTCCACTTTTATGTTTAAAAAAAGTTTGATACTAAAAGGGGTGTAATTTTCATCCATTTAAAGTAATAATGTTAATAACCTTCCTTGACCTACCCACATGTAGTGCAAATACATGAGGTGTGGCTTCTAGATCTAAAGTTTTTGCAATATTTTCTTAAGGAAACAAGTTGATTTGAACATTGTATAGCCATGGAGTTCAAAATAGAGAATGTATAGAAAACTCATACTTCATTTATGTTAGTGATGAACAAGGCAGACTCTTATTGACCGTGTGTTAGAATATGTTAAAAACACTAATTATAGCTTGCAACTAGTTTTTGTTATTCCAGTTTTTCCTCTACATGGACATAAATATTAATATTAAGCATATAATTACAGTTAAGTTGTAGATTTATCTAATCTTAACAATATCCAGTAATGTTTGAAGTGATTTGGCTATGAATTACTTTCTCTACCTATGATTTATTTGACCTAAGTTGGTGAATTAGCCATCATCCTTAAAGTGGTGTTTCACTTTTATTTGAAAAAGTCTTCTAAGAACGAGGATTCTACTTTCAGATATTAATCATAAGATATTTGAAAAAGTCTTCTAAGAATGAGGATTCTGCTTTCATATATTACTCAGTACTTTCATATATTACTCAGAAGATAATTTGAAAAAGTATATTGCTTTAGCCACCCCCGATAAAGTATTCGAACATGGATCGGGGGGAGAGAATGTGAGGATATGGGAAGAGGATGGATAGCATTATGAGGAGCGACAACAGATCGAGTTGGGGGTTGAAGATGTGTTTTTCATATCGGTAAACTAACTGTCACAGAGATAAATAAATGAATATGGTGAAGAAGGTCTTAGATTTGCATCTCTGGAGAAATTTCCCACCTACGATAGGTTTAGGAGCGATATCTTCACACAAACACAACACTAGAGGAGAATGGTAACATGGACGTTGATTACAGAAAAGTAAACGTTTGAAAACTCAAATTCATAGAAAGACTTGGCCTCACTGTTATAATTCAATATAAAGGGAATGAAGCCACCTACAACTCCTCCCATATTGAATATAATCCAGAAGAGTGAAATGTATTTTCCCTTATTTTCTTGGTTCAGATACGACGTCATGATCGATCCTTTCCCAGCCCAAAGAAATCATTCTCTGATTCCCAGAAACCCTCTTGCAATAATAGGCAACATCTCGTTGTGATAGTGATTGTAGTACAAAAATGAACTGGCATAGAGAGCATAAGTCGATAAGGAAACAAAAAAAGTCATGTGAGGACCAAATAGGTTGTAAATCCCTCCACTCAATATGTTGAACACTGCAAATGTCATGTATAGGGTAGTTTTGTCTTCATTCTCAGCCTTGTAGTTATCTTGATTACCTCCCCCAATCTTGAACAAAGGCACTATGACATGGTTTTACTAAGCAAATGTCCTGTGATAAGACGTTGAACATGCTCGGGCTGCAAAAGTAGACCAATGCAACCAGAACCACCTGAGTCATGGGGGAATTGTAGAAGAACAATTTGGAAGGAGGAACCTTCTTACCATGTCCTTTTTCTACATCGTGGTTTCCCTCTTTTCCATCTGACTCCATGGGGGGATCAATTTTCGGCTGATTTCTAAGCAACCTGAAAATACCTAATCGGCCATACCCTATCAAGCACAAGTCTTAAACCAGATTCAACGTGAATTTTGAGAATATTGGTATTCACATTCCTATGGCATGCAGAGCTTCATAGGAATATAAGAGTAAGACTCCAGTGTCATGAATATAACAAGAAGTTCTTAACAAATCTCAGGATTCGTATTGACAGGTGATACTCAGAGAGAATGACACTCAAAAACAAGTTCTGAGTGTTTATTCTCAAATCACAAGGTGTTTGTAGTGTGATATTTTTTTCAACATTTGGCATGACCCTTATAGTACAAAAGCAAAAATCAAAGTGAATTGGAAATACTATCCTTAGAATTGTGATATCCTATGACAGATGTCATCACTAAAATAGGTATTGACAAACTTACCAGAAGGAGCTGTCGAGTTGGAGCATTTGAGTTGGAGCAGTAGACTTGGAGCAGGCTACACTTAACTGCAAATTTCCCTGTAAATTCGATTCGGTGAAGGAATGGAAAGAGGATCGAGGATCCCGTAAGGATGGAAAGAGGATCGAGGATCCCAACACTGATTCAAAGCACGAAACTAATAGTCATGATCTGATCGGTTATGGGATTGACATAGGGGACACTCCCTGTAATCATCGCCCACCCTGGAAGAGGGCACACCCTATAATAATAGCGTGAAAGGTGGGAAGAGGGCACTCCCTGTAATGGTTATGGGCTTAACATTTGGGACAGAGCGCTCCCCCTTCCTTGAAATCATGGCAAGCGCAAAAAAATGAGACGGAGGGAGTGGGTGGGTGGATGTCAAGCCATGAAATCATTGCATGGGGAGGGACGTGGGAGAGAGACGGTGACAACGACACAGGGAGACGGAGGGAGACGACGATGGAGGTAGAATGGGGGTCGTTGAAGTAGGGTACTGTCCAGTCGTCGGAGGGGATGACACGACGTTGGTCGACGGGAAAAATAGTCGTTCCGTTAGACTCTTCGTTTTAAATATCGCGAATTACGTTGTATTGATCGTTGTTGCAGCATATTTCGGTGAATGGATCACTTGGATCGATGAATGGATTTAATTACTCTCATGATAACTTATTCTCAATGATCTATAACATTCCATTAGACCCAAATTGCAACTGTGATATAAATCGATCAACGTGGCAAGCCAGTGAAGTCGTAAGCGCTAAGAAAACATGATCTGTTTGTAAAAAAAAATAGTAAAAAGCATCTATGGTAGCTAATAAGTTTCTGTAGCAGAATGGGGGAGAAGAGAGGATACAAATCAAACGGGGGCATGAATCAAAGGCCTAGAAGAGAGGATATGAATCTAATCAACACACGAGGGAAAAACTTGAATTTTTCTAATGATCCAAATCGTTTGGAATAATCATCAATTAAAATGTGTGAATTAAAATTTGTGGACAGATTTCGGAATTATACTTTGGCTTTCTATTTACAACTTTTAACTTCTATTACTCATTACCAATTGCTCTACTTGTAGTGGGCCTTATTTGAAGGACATGGAGGTGGGATTTGATCCACTTATGTGTGCATATATCTGGGTGCAACCACACTTTTCACTATTACCTCAAGGTGACCCATGGATTCATGTTAGGCCCTCATTGGAATTGAACATTACCCACTTGTGAAAAAATCCTCACTCTTCATCAATGAATCCAACCCCTTTGGACTAAAATTTGAACGACATAAAGATGTGATTTAATCTACTTACTTATATATACACACTTGTCACAACCCATAACTTCAAAACCCTATTCAATATTAAATAAATAAACTGAGTGACATAATGTAACTTGAATGTGATACATAACATAACTTATGACAAATAAAAGATCATCTCAAACCAC
Organism: Pseudotsuga menziesii; assembly: GCA_001517045.1. NCBI lineage: Eukaryota > Viridiplantae > Streptophyta > Pinopsida > Pinales > Pinaceae > Pseudotsuga > Pseudotsuga menziesii. Next base: position 47,063 of record LPNX010818339.1, on the reverse strand, counting down.
GATAATTACATTCGGAGTAAATGTAACATTAATACCAGCGTAGATCCAAATCCTAGGCTCTATTAAGCGCCGAGAGTGATCAAATCTCTTCGTAGGTATCCATTGATTTGATTCAAACCAAAAGGCACATCTTTTTATTTAAGGTCCACATATAATATTTTATTATTAATATTTAATATTATTTATGGCCCACATATAATATTTATTATTATTTTTTATTTTGTTATAAACTAACATTACAACATTTCCCCATACATGGTTTTAAAACCATATGCAAGGCCCTCCTACAACCAGGAGGCCTTGCACATGGTCTTAAAACCATTTGCATGGCCCTCCTAAACCATGTACAATAAAACTATGGGTTGTTTAGGAGACCTTGCACACGGTTTTGAAACCATGTGCAAGGCCCTCCTAAACCATGTACATTAAAACGATGGGTTGTTTAGAAGGCCTTGCACATGGTTTTAAAACCATAAACCCTGTGCATGGTTTTAAAACCATGGTTTAAAACCATGTGCATAAAAACCATGTGCATGGTTTAGTTTTAAAACCATGTGCACATGGTTTTAAAACCATGCACATGGTTTATGGTTTTAAAACCATGTGCAAGGCCAACATTTTATTATTATTTTGTGAAGTAAAAACATTACAACATCTTCCCCATATTGTGTTTTTTTCCTCGCCCATATTTTTTTACGGATAATTAAATTTTTACTTTTTTATTGTTTTGTTAGGTAGAAAGATTACAACATCTCCTCCATATTAGGTTTTTTTCTTGCAGACATTTATTTTGACCTATAATTAAAAAAATTATTTTTTATTAATAAAAATAATGTTACGTAAAATTACATAACGTTACGTAACGTTACATAACGTTACGTAATGTTACGTAACGTTACAAGATCTCCCCCATACTGGGTTGTAGAGCGCCTCTCGGCGCAACTATCACTATTTTTTAGCAAAGCCGACATATTCAATGCCAAGTGATCGAACCCATGAGCAGTGTTAGACTTTTGACGGAAAAATACTCGTCCTCAAGCATTTTTCCCATCAAATACAAGAATTTTTTGAATGAATACGTTCTGTTAGACTTTTAACTTTTTTTATAAACCGTCATTTTGATGTTTAAGATTTTCTTTAAAACGTTATTATTATGCCTAGGGGTTGGTCCTAGGAGGCTAAGAGGTAAGAGGCCCGAGGCTATAGTCTGGGTGTGGGTAGTAAATTGAGCACATAGATCTATGGACAAACACACAATTAACAATATAGATCACACAATTTACTCAGTTATTGAAGAATGAAACAATGCAAAAATGGCTTGCAACTGTGAATGCTTTTCATTAATCAAAGAGTAATTAGATAATAATTACAATGAAGTACAATGGCTAAATAGCCACATGCAATTTGAATCCACATGAGGAAATTCGAATTGATTAGACTCTACTTGACTGTAGGTAACTAAGACCTTGTCTAAATCATTATCGGAGGACTCGATAGCTAACTGACCTTGTCTAAACCATTATCAGAGTTCATCGAAGTTCTAAAACACAACTCAAGTGTCTAATTCAGTGTTAACTGAGGCTATCCGACTATGGTAGGTGAGAAATGCGCCTCTCCTGCCTGCAACCATGCGAAGCTAGTTCTAAGTGAATGTAGGGGACTAGAACTGAATGTAACTGACTCCTAACTCAACTTGAATAGTCACTAAATGGACTCAACTGATGAAGGTTTCTATCGGCACTCCCAGTGGCTCCTAAATTATAGGAATTGATCTAGGAGGATCCTAAACTGATGCATGCAAGTGCAATAAGTGGCAGTAGGCCTCAATTAGTGTTCCCCACACTTTAGTAACTAGAACATGTGCCCCAATTAGGCCAAGTGGACCCAATGGTGCTAGTGACTAAAAATAGACTAGATGGACTCCCGATTTAGACATGACTCCTGATTTAGACATATGACCAAATTGGACAAGGGAGGATTAATAATCCTAGCACCCTGCTTGAATGCTAACTTGGAAAATCTATGGGCCCTGGTTACTAAGACCATAGGTCACCCATTACATCAAGTAAAGTCAAGTAACTACTCAATACAAGGAGTTGGGAAAAAAACACATGGGAAAAAAGCCCCCCCTCTAATTAAGCAGGTAGAATCAGGATCAATCTGGTTCTTCTATGCACAGGTATCCTGGGGCCTGGCATGTGAACATTTCCATCATTATGTCTGAAGGAATCTTCCTCTTTAGAAGAAGAATGATATGCTTAACTAAATAAGAAATACAGACAACTGCTGGATGAAGACTGAACCCATGTAGAGCAACTAAAATCAACTTATAAGTGAGAAAAGGTTCTTGAGGATTCAAACCATGTGAGGAACACTCAATAAATTTATATGTTTCATCCATGAACAATAAAAAATGAGTGGTAAAATCAGCCCCAAGTGTTAGAAGCAAGTGTTCAGGCGGATGCAGAATGTCTTCCTCTTTACTAATTCCCTGAGGAGATGAGCATGTGATCAATGGTAGAGAAGCACTGGGACTGTGGAGAGCGAATGCTTGAGCTGCATAGTATGATATAGATTCAAAAATATATAATGATTCACAAAATAAAATATCAGTAAATCCATAAGAGGAAAGTAATACCAAATCCCCAGCAGCAGTTTTGAAGAGAAATTGCAGTACTTGATTTTTCACACCGGAATTGGTGAGAGTAGCTACAAGCATGACTCAAAGCTCTTGGATTTTAAAATTTGAACCAAATAATCTAAGATAAGAAATTAAATCAGACCTAAATAGTTTCACAACAAATCCAAAACTGTGAAATGAAATCAAATCCCCATCAACAATTTCGAAGGAGACTTGCAGTACTTGTTTCTTCACACCGTTGATGAGAATAGCTACAAACAGTACTGAAGGTTTATGAACCTGAACTTTTGAACCAAGAAAAATCAGATCAGATCTAAATAAGATCATATCAGATCCATTAAGGTTCATATCAGATCCAAAAGTATGGTCAACCACGACGGTGGATGCACAATTTTCTTCTTCTTCAAAATTCTGAATTTTGGTGCATGCAATCCTGCAGGAATTTGCTAAAAGATCTAGATCAAGGGGAGCGAATGGATCACTATGGTAATCTGATATTTCTTCCAAAATATATAAGGTATTACATATTTGCACACCAACAGAAACATTAGAGAGAGAAAAATCAAATTCTTCTTCACTTTTGGAAGCAATTACTAGCAAATTTTGCACAGAATTCAAAGGAAAATCACTGGTGAATGTTTGCATGGAAATGCAGCAGTATTTTTCTTCAATATCAGAGATTCAAATGTCTTCTTCTATTTCAGCCATATGAGGAGATGAGATATCAGAGATCTCATAAAATTTCAAAGCATCAGGAGAAGGAGTCACTGCAAGGAAACCGTCTTCAATTCAAATTGACTGTGTAGAAGCTTCTGCTTCTTCTTCATCTTGAACAAATTCATCAGAGAGAGTGGAGGCCAATATTTTTGGATCAATGATGCTTATGGTGCTGGATGAGGTCTCCAAAGTTCTATTATGATTCTTATCAAACATTCCAAAGATTCTATCCAAATTTGTCTAGAGATCCTTTGGGTATTTAACAATTCTACTGAGGTAGTGCATGCTACGAGAAAGAGACAGTTGTAAGTTTCCAAAATTTGTATCACAGTCATTCATCCAATCATTCTCACTCTCAAAAAAATCTTCAACAAGTCCAATAGACACCCCATAGAGATCTTGTCTCTTCAGAGATGCAATCATCTTCGTCTTCCATTCTGGATAGTTTGTGGATAGGGTGAGAAGAGGAACTGATGAATCCATTCAAATTTGTACCTGCAAAAACAAAAGAAGGGCACTGTAAGGTTGACAGCCTACACATTTCAGGTTTTCATCACACCCAACATAGTTGATCAAGCAAGCGTGATCAATAATTCCTTAACTTGGGGTATTAAGTGGTAAACCTTCTGCTTCTGGTGCAGAGCTGGAAGGAGCAATTTTGCTAAAAAATTCTCTAGTAGGAGATCTGATGAGGGGAAGTGCCTTGTCCATTGGGGCTCTGATACCATATAAATTGAGCACATAGATCTGTGGAAAAACACGCAATTCACAAGATATATCACACAATTTACTCAGTTATTGAAGAATGAAACAATGCAAAAATGGCTTGCAACTATGAATGCTTTTCATTAATCAAAGAGTAATTAGATAATAATTACAATGAAGTACAATGGATAAATAACCACATGCAATTCAAATCCACATGAGAAAATTCAAATTGATTAGACTCTACTTGACTGTAGGCAACTAAGACCTTGTCTAAATCATTATCGGAGGACTCAATAGTTAACTCACCTTGTCTAAACCATTATTGGAGTTCATCGAAGTTCTAAAACACAACTCAAGTGTCTAATTAAGTGTTAATTGAGGCTAAATAAATGTGGTATGTGAGAAATGCACCTCTAATACATGCAGCCATGCAAACATAACTCTAACTAAATGTAAAGGACTAGAACTGAATGTAACTGACTCCTAACTCAGCTTGACTAGTCACTAATTGAACTCAACTGATGAAGGTTGGTATCGGCACTCCTAGTGGCTCCTAAATCATAGGAATTTATCTAGGAGGCTCCTAAACTGATGCATGCAAGTCCAATCAGTGGCAATCGGCCTCAATTAGTGGTCCCCACACTTTAGTAACTGGAACATGTGCCCCAATTAGGCCAAGTGGACCCAATGGTGCTAATGACTAAAAATATACTTGATGGACTCCCGATTTAGACATGACTCCTGATTTAGACATATGCCCAAATTGGAAAATGGAGGATTAATAATCCTAACAATGGGGCGTGGAGGCTGGAGGCTGAGCAGTCGGTGGGCCTTGCCAAGTTGCCATCTGGAGGATGGGTTGAGGCTATTAGGTAAAATTTTAAATGTTTGATTGAATGCAGAAATCATGGATGTGATTCACAATCAATGGATCATGGATGCCATAATGACACTGTTACACACAATTCCAGTGAGGCCAAGTTGAACCAAACTCAAGGAGTTGTAAAAGGCATATTTATTATCTGTTGGTTGGAGTGATTTTTCAGAATCTGACAAAAACAGATGAAACTCTACATATTGATATTTTCTTTTGGGGAAAAATCATTGTTGCTAATGAATTAATAGGATCGCCCCTGTACCAAGAGATTAGAGGTATACTATATGACAAGGATATATTTAAGTAAAACATTTAGTGAGGTATACTAAAACGTTATTACTGACAGAGATATATTTTAGTAAAATGTTTAGTGAAAAGGAATTTTATATCCAAAAAGTCAAAAAAAAATTGACAGATAACATTTCAGTGAAATTCCAACACTGCTTGTGAGAATCCATTTGACTAAATATACATTTTATTAAATTGGAAAAGCTTTTATTTTAATGCAAAGTGATCGGAACAGTAGGAATCAATTTAAATTAAAAAACATGAAAGAGAATTAACATTCTCATATCTCCAATACACTATATAAATTTCACATCTTTTTATCGATGGAAGCTTCCTTGATCTCCTCAAAGGCCTCCATGAAACACTTGGACAGCATAGTTGCATCGGTATAAGCTTTTAGGTCCATCACTTGGATTTTGATAATGCCCATATAAGCCAGTATAGACACATATAGAGATTGCATGAAAACATTTCACACTAAGTATATCTAAGCAGAGAAAAATATGTTTAAATTCCTTGTATCAATGAAGGAAATTTTGAAACATTTGAAATTCAAACAGTACAGTATTGTAAATTTAATTCTATGATTCAATGGGAAGAAGGAAAAAATGGGCACAATCTACCAACTCACCGTAGGTGTACCATATACAAAGAATGTAAAGCTTTTTATTGCATTCCCATCCATGGCAATCTTTTCTATTGGGCCAATCGTATTTGATATCATCACCCTTGTATTGGCAATAGTATTGTATAAAGATCTAAAAGTCGGGGTTTTATCATGTCTGAGAATTAAGAATTAGTGATTATTTAATCTATTTAAGAATGTTTTTTGGTGTCATGTTCTGACCTTCTAAATGCCAATGCTTTATTTTGTATTTAATCCCATGTAAAATTTGCACATACAAGTATACAGAAAACTTAGAAAGGGTTACTTGATATCTTATTCAATGATTAATTAGCAATACATAATAGTATGCCAAGTGTGAGAGAAATAAGTGTTGGCACCACCAAAACATACCATAGAACTAGAAAAAACTACATTAATTTTATTAATGTGTCCGATAACGTCGATATACGTAAATTTAAGCACATACTATAAGGAAAGACATTAATATAAAAAGTATGTGCCTAATTCATGCCTATCGATGTAATTAGACACATTAATAAAATTAAGGTGATTGTTGCTAGTAACAGTGGACACTTAGACATATCTCCAAACCATTAAGAAATTAATATTATTTAATTAATTATAATATTAATATTAACTAATAATTAATATTGGTAATTAATAATTACTTAAAATATTATCATTCAATTAACATATTTTATTATACTTTATCACATATAATTATTTGATTGCACTTTATCCAATATAATGAATATAATAGTATATAAAGATATTAATAAAATAATAATATAATTAATTATAATAATTAATATTATTTATAATATTAATACAAATTATTTGTTAACATTAACCATTATTTAATATTAATATTTAATTAATTAAATATAAGAATTCACAACGGAATATAATAATTAATTAAAATATCATCATTAAAATAACATATTTTAATATACTTTATTAAATATAATTAATATAATAGTATGTAAAGATGTTTTTAATTATAACATTATAGTATACAATAAAGTAGAATTATTTATTTCAAATGATTTGTATTTAATTATAATATAGTATAATAATGTATTATATTTATGTCATAATTATATTTTTTATATTTATGAATAAAATAATAATAAGTATTAAAATTATTATAGTATGAAAAGTATTGTTCTTAGTCACAAACATGTTTATTGTGTCGATGTGTATTAAATATTTCAGTTTAATTAAAAGTATTCACAAATATAATTAATTATAATAAAATATTATTATTTATTTAATTAATTAATTTAATTATGTTTGATTATAGTTTGAGTATAGTCAACTATGGTTGAATTTGGTGAATCATCTAGTCATAATTCAGAATGCATCATTAAATTTCGTGAACATCGAATGTCACATTATTAATGTGTCACATCTTGGTCATTGTCGTAATGTGACATAACCCTTCACCAATGTCACAATGTGACATAACACTCAATGAACATTGCAATGCAATGTAACCCTTGATAAATGTCACAACATGACATAACCCTTGATGAATGCCAAATGTGACGTTATTATCGTGTCAAACTTTGGTTGTGTCAGCATTTGCTCGACACTGTAATGAACCATAGTGTACTTTGTTCAACCATGCTTGACTTTAGTTTGGCCAAAGTAACCCATGGTTGACTTTTTCAAGTAATGTTTGACTTTAGTTAACCGTGGTTGAATTTGGTTAACCATGCTTTACTTTAACTTAACCATAGTTAGACATTCTTAACTTTAGTGATCCACACGGCCATAATTCACAATGCAACATGAAATTTCCTAAACATGGAATATCACATTATTAATGTCTCATACCTTATGCATTGTTACAAAGCAAAAAAACCCTTGATTAATGTCACAATGTAACATAATCTTCAAAGAACATTGTAATGCAAAGTAACCATTCATAAACATTAAAATATGACATAACCCTTGATGAATGTCGAATGTCACATTATTAATTTATCACATCTTTGGTTGTGTTGGCATATGTTAGAAACTGTAGCTAATCATGGTTGAATTTCGTCAACCATGCTTGACTTTAACGACCAAGGCTTGAATTTAGTTAATCATGGCTCAATTTGGTTAACCATGCTTGAATTTACTTTCACCATAGTTAACCATGATTGAATTTAGTAAACCACATGGTCATAATTCATAATGCGACATGAAATTTCCTGAACATCGACACCATGGACACAGTAACAACCCATGGTTGACTTTATCGAGTAAGGATTGACTTTAATTAACTATAGTTGACTTTGACTAACCATATTTGAATTTAGTTTGACCATAGTTAACCATGGTTGACTTTAGTAAACCACATGGCAATACTTCATAATGTGACATGAAATTTCCTTAACATCGAATGTCACATCTTGGGAATTGTTGCAGTGCCACATAGCCCTTGACCAATGTCACAATGTGACATAACCCTTGATAAATGTTATAATGGAAGATAGCCCTTAATAACTGTCACAATGTGATGTAACCCTTAATAACTATCGAATGCTAGATTATAAATATGCCAAATATTTGGTTGTGTCGATGTAACAATAAAATAAAAATAAATTAATATTAAATATAATCAATATTAATTTCTTATTATAGACACGCCCTTTGGTGAAAAGGTGCAAGACATGCTTATTTAAGTCCAAACAATTGTAATCATTATTCATTTCCTACATTACCTTATATAGATTTTTCTACATTATGTTCCTTCTACAGCCACTTTTCTCTTTCATTGGTATCAGAGCCTCTTGGCCCTCGGCACCAGCCCACTTACCTTCAACGCCAAGCTCGAGCCATCTCCACGAGCTCACACACCATCCATCCCCCAGCTTCATCCAATCTCCTCTACCTGCATCACTTCCACGCTCTCTACTCCATGCTTCCGCACTCTATTTCATCACCGCACACTCCCACTTCATCCATCTCCCACACTCGCCTCCTTCCAACCCCGCGCTCCTTCCAGCTCTCACCTCCGCCACTCCCACTTACTCTCTCCCCCTCCCACACATCCCTCCTCTCCTCCACTTGCTCCCCTCCCACACATCCCTCAAAATCTCCTTGCATCCACCATGCAGCCCCCTCGCATCCTCTTCGCAGCTTTGGCCTGCTCACCGCAGCCTCCAGCCTGCTCACCGTAACCTCCACTCCACCACTCACCACAACCTCCATCCTACTCACCACCTACCAGATCTATCCACTGCTCCCGCCCGCTTGTTCTGCCTCCCCTCCCATCGCTCTCCTGCCTCCCCTCCCGCCACTCTTCGTTTCTACATGGTCGCGACCACCTTTTAACATTTTTTTAATAATAATATTTATTAATATTAATAATATTTATTAATATTATTATTATTAAAAAATAAAAAATATATTATAATAATAATAATTATTATTATAATTACTTAAAAACAATCGTGGTGGGTTGGCATCATACAACGAATAAAAATAAATCCATGTTCAGCACCGAGAAGATTCCTGCAATCACAAGATCAATGGGTGACTTAAACGCTCGGTTGGATTAAATCAATGAGAAGATTAACAAGAACTACAGAGGCCTCCATGAAAAGATCAAACAAACCATGAGGATTTGACATCAAGTTGGACACAATTCACGTCATGAATAGAGAATACCATCCTCACTCTACAGGAAGACCAAAAGAAAAATCAGGTAGTTTTAACCGCCATCTTGGACATACTACAAATATCAAATGATTTGTAACCAAACTCTCCCACAACACCATAACAACCAGATCCTCTATTCAACATGTCGTCCTCAGCCTCATATACACAAGGATACCAAATACAGGTGAAATTTGAGTTACCCAAATACGAAGGGGACGAATGAAAGTGCATAGCGTGGATTAACAAAGCCGAGGAATACCTAGACAACCACAACATCCATTACAAAGGAGAGAAAATTAAATATGCCTCCATGAATCTAGAAGGAAATGCTTACAACTGGTAACTTATGATGGAAGAGTACTGCAAGAATATGTTCTCAAAACTGGGTTAGCTTCAGGAGCGACCTCATCAAAAGATTCCAGTGCATTGAAGAACAAGACTTCTTTTCCAAAATCACAAGGTTACACCAAAAAAACTATGTCAATGAGTACACCCGTGAATGGGAATCCTTGTCAACTCGGGCCTCCAAAGTTAAATGACTACATAACTACATACACGGTCTAAAACAATGCATTCGTGATGAACTAGAGTTACATAACATCTCTACCATGAAGGAAGCACGACGTAAAGCCAGGATTATTGAAAGCAAATCCGTTCATACACATTTCGACCAAGACGAATCCAAAAAGAACCCCCTCCAATCAGCATACATGGGATATCCAAGATATACACCACCTCAACTTAGGGAAGGAACGAAGCCCAATTTAGAGGCCCATAGAATAAAGGAAGGGAAATGTAAGTTCTGTGGAGATAAATGTGATCCTAAGCATATATTCTTACAAAAGAAATTGTATTTCTGTGAAGCAGAAGTCAAGGAACCAATTGAAAATGACGTGAATAATCAATAAGATTACCACACAGAAATCGAGGATGACACCCCAAAAATCTCATTAGCCTCTATTTCCGGAATCTCCCAACTGCAAACATTGAAGCTTAAAGGACATATAAAAAAGAATAACATCACAATTATCATCTTCTCTGTAAGCACCCATAACTTCACTAATGTCAACCTTGCTAAGGTATTTAACATATTTATTTTTCTAGTACCTAACATGAAGGTTATGGTAGAAGATGGAAAGAAGGTTGAAAACATGGGAAAATGTCACAAAGTCAAGTTACAAATACAAGAGTATAACTTAGAATTAGATTTCTTTGCGGTACCGCTGTGGAGTCGACGTAGTAGTATGAATACAAAGGCTACAAACCTTGGGTACATACTTTGCAAATCACCAAGAACATTTTATTGAATTCCATTCGTTCTGGAAGACACATAAATTATACGGGTTCCAACCACCTCCGACACAGCTGGTTACATCACATCATATGGAAAACATACTTCAGAAAGGCACACCAGTGTACATACTTCAATTTCAAGAAATAGAGCTTCTAACAGGTGAAGGAGATATCAACAAACAACCAGAGATACAAGAGCTAATTCAAAAACATCACATGGTGTTTCAAGAGCTACCTATGGAGCTCCCACCAAACAGAAAAATCAAACACATAATCGAAATAGAACCAGGGACAAAACCTGCTAGTAGCAAACCATACATATATCCACATCAAAAATGATACGGCAATTCACGTAATCATTGTCATCAAATAACCTTTGAGGACAAAGCTTCCCTTAAGGGGAAGGCTATGTAACAATAAAATACTAATAAATTAATATTAATTTATTATTATAGTCATGCCCTTTGGTGAAAAGGTGCAAGACAAGCTTATTTAACCCCAAACAATTGTAATCATTATTCATCTCCTACATTACTTTATATACATTTTTCTACATTATTTTCCTTCTACACCCACTTTTCTCTTTCAGCCGACATATATCGAACACTATAGCGAACCATGGATGACTTTCATAAACCATGATTGACTTTAGTTTGGCCAAAGTCAACCATGGTTGAATTTAGTGACTAAGGCTTGAATTTAGTTAATCGTGGTTGACTTTGGTTATTCATGATTTATTTTAATTTGACCATAGTTAACCATGGTAGAATTTAGTGAACCACATGGCCATACTTCACAATGCTACATGAAATTTCCTCAACATCTAAACTCACATTATTAATGTGTCACATATTAGGCATTATTGCTATGCGACGTAACCCTTAACCAATTTCTCAATGTGACATAACACTCAATGAACATCACAATGCAACACAACCCTTGATAAACATCACAATGTGACATAATCATTGATGAATGTCAAATGTCACATTATTAATGTGTCACATATTGGGCATTATCGCAATGCAACGTAACCCTTGATGAATGTTGCAACCTAGCATAACCCTTAATGGAACACAACCCTTGATAAACATTGAATGCCAGATTATGAATGTGACAGATCTTTGGTTCTGTAAGCATATACCGGAGACTATAGAGAACCATGAGCCATGCTTGAATTTAGCTTCACTAAATTCAACCATGGTTCACTTTAGCAACTAAGGCTTGGATTTAGTTAATTGTGGTTCACTTTGGTTAATCATGGTTAACTTTAATTCGCCATAGTTAGCCATGGTTGACTTTAGTGAACCACATGGCCATACTACACAATGCAACATGAAATTTATTGAACGTTAAATGTCACATTATTAATGTGTCACATATTGGGCATTGTCATAATGTGGAATAACCCTTGACCAATGTAGAGATGTGATATAGCACTCAATGAATGTCACAATGCAATGTAACCCTTGATAAAAATCACAATGCGATATAACCTCTAATGAACGCCAAATTTCACAGTATTAATGTGTCGCATATTTGGTTGTGTCGGCATATATTAGACATTGTAACAAACAATGGTGTACTTCGATCAACCATGCTTGAATTATTTTTATCAAAGTCAACCATGGTTTACTTTAGTGAGTAAGGCTTGACTTTAATTAACTATAGTTGACTTTTGTTTACCATGTTTTACTTTAGTTTGACCATAGTTATCCATGGTTGACTTTAGTAAGCCAAGTGGCCATACTTCACAATGTGACGTGAAATTTCCCTAACATCGAATGTCACGTTATTAATGTGTCACATCTTGGGTATTGTAGCAATGCAACAAAACCCTTGACCAATGTCACAATGTGACATAACCGTTGATGAGAATCGTAATGGAACATAACCCTTGATAAACGCTAAATTTTGCATTATTAATTTGTCACATATTTTGTTGTTTTGACATATATTAGACACTATAGAGAACCATGGCCCACTTTGGTGAACCATGCTTGACTTTAATTTGGCCAAAGTTAACCATGTTTAACAACAGTGACCAAGGATTCACTTTAGTTAATCATGGTTGAATTTAGTTAACCATGCTTGACATTAAATTGACCATAATTTACCATGGTAGGCTTTAGTGAACCACATGGCCATACTTCACAATGTGACATGAAATTTCTTAAACAATGAATGTCACATTATTAATCTGTCACATATTGGGCATTGTAATGCGATATAACCCATTACCAATGTCGCAAGGTGACATAAAACTTAATGAACATCATAATGAACATAACCCTTGATGAATGTTGCAATGTAGCATAACCCTTAATGGAACACAACCCTTTATAAACATTGAATGACACATTATTAATGTGTCACATATTTGGTTCTGTAAGCATATACCAGAGACTGTAGAGAACCATGGATGAATTTGGTCAGCCATAAAGTCAGCCATGCTTAACTTTAGCTTCACCAAAGTCAACCATGATTGACTTTAGCAAAAAAGGCTTGACTTTAGTTAATTGTGGTTCACTTTGGTTAACCATGCTTAACTTTAACTAGCCATTGTTAACCATGGTTGATATTAGTGAACCACATGGCCATACTTCCCAATGCAACATGAAATTTCCTGAACATCAAACATCACATTATTAATGTGTCACATATTGGGCATTGTCGTAATGTGGCATAGCCCTTGACCAATGTTGAAATGTGACATAACATGAGCAATGAACGTCGCAATGCAAATGTAGCCTTTGAAAAAAAAACACAATGTGACATAACCCCTAATGTACGCCAAATTTCAAAGCATTAATGTGCCAACATATATTAGACATTGTAACGAACATAGGTGTACTTCAGTCAACCATGCTTGAATTTAGTTTTTTCAAAGTCAGCCATGGTTGACTTTAGTGAGTAAGGCTTTACTTTAATTAACTATAGTTGACTTTGGTTAACCATGTTTTACTTTAGTTTGACCATAGTTATACATGGTTGACTTTAGTAAGCCATGTGGCCATACTTCTCAATGTGACATCGAATGTCACATTATTAATGTGTCACATTTTGGGTATTGTTGCAATGCAACAAAACCCTTTACCAATGTCGTAATGTGACATAACCCTTGATGAGCATCGTAATGGAACACAAACCTTGATAAATGTTGAATGTCGCATTATTAATGTGTCACATCTTTTTTTGACTAAGGCTTCACTTTATTTAACCATGGTTGAATTTAAAACCATGTTTGACGTTAAGTTGACCATAGTTTACCATGGTAGACTTTAGTGAACCACATCGCCATACTTCACAGGGGGACATGAAATTTCGTAAACAATGAATTCCACATTATTAATGTGTCACTTATTGAGCATTGTCGCAATGTGACATAACCCTTAACCAATGTCATAAGGTGACATAACACTCAATGAACATCATAATGCAATGTAACCCTTGATAAACACCACAATGCAACATAACCATTGATGACTACCAATTGTCGCATTATTAATGTGTCACATATTTGGCTATGTCGAGAGATACTTGACACTACAATGAACCATGGTGTACTTTGGTCAACCATGATTGACTTTAGTTTGGTCAAAGTCAAACATGGTTGACTTTTGCAAGTAAGGATTAACTTTAATTAATTTTGGTTTACTTTGGTTAAACATGTTTGACTTTAGTTTTACCAAAGTTAACCATGGATGAATTTAGTGAAACACATGGCCATACTTGACAATGCGACATGAAATTTCTTGAACATCGAATGCCACATTATTAATTGTCACATCTTGGGCATTGTCATAATGCAGCATAATCCTTGTGCTATGTTTCAATGTAGCATAACCCTTGTTGAATGTCATAATGGAACATAACCCTTGATAAATATCATAATGCAACATAACCCTTGATAAACACCAAATGTCGCATTATTATGTGTCGCATCTTTGGTTATGTCAACATATACCAAACACTATAGAGGACCATGGCTGACTTTGGTCAACCATGCTTGATTTTAGTTAAACCATAGTCAATTATGGTTAACTTTAGTGAATAATGTTTGACTTTAGTTTGACCATAATTAACCATGATATTCTTTGGTGAACCACGTGGCCATACTTCACAATACAACATAAAATTTCTTAAACATCGAATGTCACATTATTTATATGTCACAAGTTGATATGTATAAGTATTCAAATTATACATACACCAATTTCATATATCCATTCAAATTTATATACACATAATAATTAACTCTACAGGGCGCCCGCAAGAAGTTGCTACCCAATTATGATGCAATGGAAGCGGGCGAGCAGAAAAAAGAAAAAACACACACGCACCATTGGACACGTGCACATGCTCCGGCTTCGGCAGTGGCAAACCTCCATGCCGAATTGCCATAGTGGACAATAGGAGCGTGCACGCACCCCTAATGATGCACTCGCGTGTATGTGCATGCACACGTATGTGGACCCACACGCGTGTTTTTCCATACACAGGTATTTTTGTTTCAGGTAATTAAATTTAATGTTAGTAGTTAATCTTGTCGTCCAATGTAGTTAATATTTAGTAATTGAATCTAGATATTTTTGTGTTTGCACAGGTGTTTGCAGGAGTGAGTGACTAGCCATCCCCACTGGGGATCAACAGATCCCCTTGCGAGCAGGTATCATGTAATAAAGTATAAATTTCATTTCATTTTTGTAGATTTGTATAGTTATATTTTTTATGTACTAATATACGAGGACATGAATATGTATGCAGGTCCAAGTACATAGTCACGTTGGTGTCACTATCTCTCCATCGACTACCTTTTTCCCACCATATATTCCAGGTGTAGCCCTTGGAATACATGTCCCTTTCCCTTCATCCCTCCCCACCCCGTTCCATCCATCCCTTTCCTCCCATCCACCACCACACTTCAATCCAATTTCCCCTTCTTCGTCACAACATTCACTCACTCCCCCCTTCCCCACCCATCCACCGCCTCCCTTGAAATTTCCCATGTTTCCACCCTCCCCCCTCCGACCATGATACACCATCTATCCACATTCACCCATCCCTCTTTTCATCTACTGGCTTTCTTTCAAACCCTAACAATGTATTTGAAACCCTATTCCTTGAAGTGAAAAGATAAAATATGTTTCCACAAAATCCACTGCAGCTATCAGCTGAGAGAAGGTGTAAAGTATCGGTTACTAATCTGTACAGAAATTGAAACCATCAAAACTTGGAATATATCACTACTGAATGCGTTTTTGGTATTCATGATCGCATTCAGAAAGACAACCACCATGAAAAACTCATGAATGGATGTAAGTTCCGAGTAGTTGAAAAGATGCTACGGAACTACGTCTTTTGTTTTGGTTTTATTGTTGTTTTTTCTAGCTATTAATATTGGAAGGGAGCGACTATTTTGATGAAGATGGTACACCATCTATCTAACTCTAAAATTAGAAGCTCTCATAATATGGCATAATACATGGTGATTCAGACAAAATTATATTTAGAAGCAATGGAATGTTGCAATTGTAGAGTGTTTTCTTTAGAAACTATCTATCTCGAATGATATAGCATCTAAACATGATGGAAGGGAAGGCATCGAAAAGATTGCACCTTAAAATTGTCATTCCTTCTAAATGCACGTTCGAGTTAAAAACTGCAATTTCTTCCTGCAAAACAAGATCAATAATAAACATGTCATTGCAAAGAAAACATATGATCTATCAAACAGTTCGGTGTCATTATGATACCAATTACCTGGTACCTAATAAAGGAGAGGTGCAACATCCTCGAATCAAACTTGGAATGGTTGCTTGTTATATATAAATAACGGGATAGATAAAGCTTTGTTAATAAGTCATCAATCGTGTACTGAGAAAAATGTAGAGAGTGCTAATGCGAGCTGACACGTCAAAATCTTGGATGCGAGTTCCATGAGTAATTGAAATTGACAGCTACTATCAAGAAAGAATAAAGCATCGGGCTCTGTGGACTCTACAAAAGCCTTTGTATTTCAAATTTTATAGATGTGATGTCGAAGGGGCCACGCTGTATGGAGTATCAAATGGATTACTATAAATACTGATTACTAAATCTTGAAAATGGGAGAATTCTCATTACTAAATCTTGAAAACCATTGAAATCTTTAATACACATATAACCACTCATTACACTAATGGCCACACATTTGTTTGAATATTTTTGGTACCAGATGATCTGTTCTATTCTATGGACCGTACATTTGCAGACATCAATGAACAACCATCACATGAAAATCAACTCATGAGTCATGACCACTACATCGTTGTAATTTTAATCACCCCCATTACTTTGAAAACACCCTTTCTCAAAGGGTCATATTAATTTTTATAAAGGAAACCTTGTTGTGTAAAAACCCTACTTTCTTGGTCATATTGATTGCTTTTATGGGTAAATTTTGCATTAACTAAGAAATATCAATTAAGATTCAATTTTTTTTTAAAGTTATAGAAAAAGAGATTAACATATTTTTAAAAAGTTAAAGAGAAAGATATAAATTTCACATTTTATGAGACTTAAGTAAAAATTAAATATTATAGATATAGATAAATAAATATTTATTTTTAAAATAAATCATATCAACAAAGATACTATACTTTATGGATATGTTTCTATAAAAATGAGATTAGTAAGAGATAAAATTTTATAAGTTCGGCATCATTTATATAATAAATTCACTATCTTCAAGAACAAAATCTCAACTAATCAACATCTTATCCCCTAGGACATCAGACAAGACTAAAGAGAGCACAAGATGAACTGAGACAACTTATCCCATGAGGAACTTGAGGGATAACTAATTCAAGATGAAGTATATTTTCCATCATATTAGAAAAAGTGCCAACAATGCATTCTAAAAAGAGGCTAAGATCCTACACAAAGCTCAGGATAAACTTTCTGCACTAAACTCGGGATCAAATTTCATCATAATCATCGTCATCATAGTCATCATCATTATAGTCATCCTCATCATCATCATCATTGTCATCATTTCCATAATCCTCACCATCATCATAATCATCATCATTGTTCCTCATCATCGTCATCATCATCACCATCATTGTTCATCATCGTCATCATCATCATCCTCATCATACTCATCATCCTCATCATTATCACCATCCTCATCCTTATCATCATCATCATAGTCATCATTCTCCTACTCCTCCTCATCATCATACTCATCATCATCATCATATTCATCATCCTCCTCATCATCATTTCCATAATCATCATCACCATCATAGTCATCATCATCCTCATCATCGTAATCATCATCATAATCATTGTCATCATAGTCATAGTATTCATAATCATCATCATCATCATCATCGTCATCATCATCATCATCATAATCATCATCGTCATCATCGTCATCGTCATCATTGTCATAATCATCATCATCATCATCGTCATCATCATCATCGTTGTCGTCGTTATCATCATCATCATCATCATTGTTCATCGTCATCATCATGGTCATCATCATCATCATTAACATCATCATCCTCATCATCGTAATAATAATCATCATCATCATAATCATTGTCATCATAGTCATAGTAATCGTGATAATCATCATCATCATCATCCTCGTTATCATCATCATCATCATCACCATCATTGTTCATCGTCATCGTCATCGTCGTCATCATCATAGTCATCATCCTCATCATCATCATTGTCATTGTCCTCCTCCTCCTCATCATTGTTCATCATCATCATCATTCCATTTTCATCATCCTCGTCATCATAGGCATGCCACATCATCATCATTCCATTGAAAATGCTTGAAAATAAAATCAAAGCAAAGTTTCAACTAAACCTATCATCATCATCATCATCATCATCATCATCATAATTGTTCCTCAACATCATCATCATCATCATCACCATCATTGTTCATCATTATTGTCATTGTCATCATCACCATCACCATCCTCATCCTCCTCCTCCTCCTCCTCCTCATCATCATAGTCATCATCCTCATCATCATCATTGTCATCATCCTTATCATCATCATCATCATCACCATATTGTTCATCATCATAGTCATCATCATCCTCATCCTCATCATCATCGTCGTCATCAACATCATCATCCTCATCATCGTAATCATCATCATCATTGTCATAGTCATCGTGATCATCATCATCATCATCATCATCCTCATCATCATCATCATCACCACCATCATTGTTCATCATCATCATCATCTCCATCATCATCATCATCATCATCATCATAGTCATCATCTTCATCATCATCATTGTCATCCTCCTCCTCCTCCTCCTCCTCCTCCTCATTCCATTGCAAATGCTTGAAAATAAAATCAAAGCAAAGTTTCAACTAAACCTATCATCATCATCATCATCATCATTGTTCATCATCGTCATCCTCATCATCCTCATCTTTTGGAATATATTATATTCCTTGGAAGGTAATAATGTCTTTGTATTACGTCAGAAGTTGTCTACAATCTTATGTAAAAGAGTAATACATTTAACCCATAGTGATATGGTGTTGTATTTACTTGTGTAGAGTATTTGTCCATGGTATTGTATTAAGAGATGTTATTTTAGATAATTATATTATCCCACATGCAATATGTGAGAGTAATTCCTCCTCATCTCTTTAAATTTAATAGGGTCAAGTGAGTCTCTACATATCATGTATTCTTGATGTAGTAGTGGTACTATTGTGACACTGTTGTACATCATCTATATTCTTTTGGATATTTGTGCTTTGCTCTCTTGTAAGATTGGAGAAGACATTCTGGAGATAATAGAAGACTACCTTCCTATGGATGTAACCCATTAGGGTGAACCATGTATATCTGTGTTCTAATGTCCTTTTCTTTTCCTATTCTTATCTTTTATGATATGTTGTTGGTTGCTTATAAGGGTTAACTAGCTTAGCTTGACTCTACTATTCTAACATGGTATTAGAGCGGATTGCTATGATCTAGTACCTTCTATAGCTTTCAATCAATAACGATTATCATTTGGGCATTATCATTTTGTTGTAGATTTGCTTTCTATCTGGTAGCCATTAGGCTTCTCTTCAGATCTGGGCATATTTCTACATTTTTTTTAATCCTAACCCTAACTTGTTGTCTAAGATTTTGTAGAATTTTTTCAAGGGTTTCTTGATGTTTTTTCTATAGATCTACATAATTTAGGGGCTCTCCTCAAGGAGACATTTCTTCCAATTATAAAAATGATAGTTACAAAAAAAGGCCATAACTTAATCAGTTTTTACCAAAACTTTTATTATAATCTATTTTTGGAATTGGAAATGCCATTCTAGATCCACCCACGGGACCAGAACAAAAAACTGGGTATTTCTGGGCTTCCTTTCGGTAATAAAAATGACAGTTATTCAAAAGGGTCATAACTTGGTCATTTTTAATCGGTTTTTTTTTATTATAACCTGTTTTTGGAATTGGAACAGGCATTCTGGATCCACCCACGTGACCAGAACATAAAACTAGGTATTTGTGGGCTTCCTTTCGGTAATAAAAACGACAATTATAAAAAAGGGCTGTAACTTGGTCATTTCTTATCGGATTTTTTTATTATAACCTATTTTTGGAATTGGAACAACCCTTCTGGATCCACCGATGCAACCGGAACAGAAGACTGGGCTTTTCTGGGCACATTTGTTTCACATGGTTGTAAGTGAAAGTTTCTCCTCTTTTCTTTACTATGTTTCTAACTATGTTTTTGCATATTCAGATCAGTAAAGTGTAACTGTTTTCAAGTTCTTTGGTGTTTTTCTATCATTTTTTAGTATTATGGTTTCTTATTTCTTGAGAAAATTTCACTCATTATGACTTTCGAGGTAGCTTTTGTTCCTAAATTAGTTGGTTCTAACTATCTTGCCTGGAAGAGAAAGATTATTGATGTTCTTAGGAGTAAGAATCTTTGTAGGCTAGTTAATGGTGAACACAAGACACCTATTGTTGCTGATGATTTGGCTCTATGGGAAGCTAAAAGTGATCAAACAAGGGGGATCATTGGTCAAACTGTTGCAAATAATCTTCAGGTAAGTATTGAGGCAGAAGACAGCCCGGTTTAGGTATGGAAAATTCTTTCCTCTTTATTTGATAAATCTGATGATGTTTTTGCATATTATCTTTAAAGGAAGATCTTTGACCTCGAACCTGCTAACTTTGAAAGAGTTGAGTTATATTTTGCTGAATTGAAAACATTAAATGAGAAATTAAATAGTTGTGGTAAAGATTACAAGAAAACTGACACTACTCTTATTATTCTTGTAGAACATAAAATGCCATCTTGTTTTGATATGTTCATCCAAACTAGGAATAGAGCTCTAGAATTGTCTCAAAGTACTACGAAGCAAACTTTTGATGATTTTTGTAAAGGATTGATCAATGAGAAAGAAAGGTTAATTGTTTCGGGACACCTCACACCTAATAAAGCTCTAACTACACTTAATAAGAATCATAAGAAAATTTTTAATAATGCTAAAGGTTCTAATCCTTCTAATACCAATTCTTGACATGCTTCTCATGCTTCTAATGAAAATAGTAAATAGAAGAAAGTGTATGATCCTTGTAAACATTGTCGTAAAACTAACCATCCTTAAAAGAATTGTTTTAAAGCAAAATGTTTAATGGCTAATCATTGTCATCATCATTATCATCATCATCCTCATCATCATAATCATACTCATCACAGTCATACTATTCGTGATCATCATCATCATCATCATCATCATAATCATAGTCATCATAGTCATACTATTCGTGATCATCATCATCATCAATGTCATCGTTCTCGTCATCATCATCATCGTCGTCATCATCATTATTCATCATCGTCGTCATGGTCATCATCATCATCATCGACATCATCAACATCATCATCCTCGTCATCGTAATCATCATCAGCATCATCATCACAGTCATCGGCATCATAGTCATAGTTATCGTGATCATCATCATCATCATCATCACCATCATTGTTCATCATCATCGTCATCGCCATCATCATCAACAGTAGCAGCATCATCCTCATCATCATCATTGTCATCATCCTCCTCCTCCTCATCATCATTGTTCATCATCATCATTCCATTGCAAATGCTTGAAAATAAAATCAAAAAAAAAGTTTTAACTTAACATATGCGTGCACAAATGTTTAACGTGTACACACTTAGAAGCGTGATCGCACTTCTAGTGCGTACGCGTTGTGTTTTAGACTACGCGCACAAGTGATTTAAATTTAGAATTTTGGCAGGCACCTTTTTTCCAACCTATGTGGTGGATGACTTGCCTTCTTTGGTTTTAGGTTCGGGTTGCCAAACCAAGTGGTTTGGACTGTCTTATGACATAAAACATGTTTTGTACCACTTCTCCTATTTCGTGCATGATTTTGCATATGCCACGCTTGTCCACTGCTAATGAAAATTCACACACTTGTGTAACTCTTTTTATAGATTCTGAATATGTAATTTTTATTTAAATCTATTATCTTTTTATATTTTATATTTAATTTTAAATGGACTAACGTCAATCTAACACAAAAGGTAGGCTATTTGCTTCAGCTATAACTTTTGATTGGCTCACCTATTTAGAAAACGGAAAAGAACCTGCATAAGAAGACACAAAGACCTACATCCTAAAAAAAATATCGTTCATTGACTATGTTAAGACCAAGATGTCGTGGACCAACGCTCGACCTTATCATTTTAGGTCGTCACAGACTTCCTTAATTTAAAAAATATATATAACATAAATAAATATGGAAAAATAACGCTGCACTAGACACACCTGTTATCTACAACTCTATATAATTTTTTTCACAAAATTCCACCATTTTCATACCAAACGAGTGGACCAATGCAAACATATTCATTATTTTTTGGGAAAAAAATAACATACCAACCTTAGAAGAACCTCGTTTTTTGGGATTTATGCTTAGTTTCCATAAATAAAAGTTATATATTCTGGAAGGTAATCCAATTGTCCACGTTTCATATTCTTACGCCATATTCCAAAAAGTTGTGTAGATACCTCTAATATTTCTTTTGGATGTTCAAATTTCTATTTTTCCAGAAGTCCATTGCAACGAACGCGTCATAAGCAACATTAGCTTGCACCAACCCTACATATTTCAACGTCTTTCTAACATATATACATATAAATAACATTTCATATTATAATTCTCAATTCATTACACTTCAATAAACGATTGTAACTTTATACGGTCTAACTCTAATTCATTATTTAAATTCCATTAACTACATCCTTTAATCTCCTTTCTAATATATACATATGCAAATAAAGAACATTTCAATAAAATAAAATAAATAAATAAAAATTCATTATCTTATTTCAAAATTACATAAACCATACTAACCATTATATTCTAATTCATTATTTGAACTAATTTAAAATTATTCATTTTAAATATTAAAAAATATTTAAATTATATATATTTAATTTAAAAATATTCATTTCAAATATAAACTTATTATTTAATAAATATAAAGATAATTTCTTTTAAATTTATAATTTTTTTAAAATTTTTTAATGATAATTAATGTCGTACTTATTTTAAGATAAAAAACATTTTATATTAATTAACATAATACTTCGAATTTTGAAATCTTTTTAGCATGTTATTTGAACGAACATATATAAATACAACTCTTTTTATACATATAAAAAAAATAAAGTATAATTCATTTCAATGCTTATAAGTGTAAGGCCTTTCATTATGTGTATAACATATATGTAATCTACCATTATTATATATTTGATGTCATTTCATATGTATGAGAGTGTTCACACAAAGTTGGTTCCACTTTTTAGTGCCACTTTAGAAATCGAAAACACACTTCCGAAAAGTAAATCAATAACACATTGCGTTATTGACGCTACGCTCGGAAAAACCTGAGCCCAAAGATGAGGCTAAGGTTAGTTAGCCAATATCGCATGTGCGTTTTTAAAGAGTTACAAATCGCATATGAGATATATCGCATATGTAATATGTAAAACCAAAAAAATAAAATAAAATAGAGGTCGCGTGCCTCAATTTCTTATTTGCACAGTGAGGCGATATCGGGACAGCAAAAAATCACATTAGCGAAAAACCGCACTAGCGTTTTGCGTTAGAGCCTTTTGAGGTGGCTTAGCTCCAATGGAAGGTAAGTACTCATATTATCCACAATTGTTTTCAATTTTTTTTGTTTTTGTTAATTTCATAGTTTTTATATTTGTTAAAACGAATTTAATAAAAAAAATTAAATGAAATCAAAGAATGATATACTAAAAAAATTTGTAATTTGTTGTTTTAATCTTAAAAGATAACAGAAATGTTGAAGATATTGTGCAAAATGAACCCACTAATAACCAAGAACCAAACCCAAACTCGTACACAAACCCAAACACGGAGGGGGAACAAGACCGGAATTCACAGGTTCTGGCTTGTTTGGGTGCATTGAGGCGCCTTAACTCATCTTTTAGAGGGGGGGACCATTTGACACAATCATTATCTGAGGCATTGGACACCATAACAAACACAATTGCCAATGCCCAAGGAGCTCTGTACAACATTAGCTCGTATAGAGAATCCATGATGAAATACTATTCCGATGGTTTGAGCTATAAAGACATCAAAAACCTAAAGATAACCAAAGACCAATTGTTTTCATTATTCTGGGACCCTAGCACTGGATTGGTTCCACCCACCAGTCGAGAACACATTTCCATAGACTAGTGCGTGGAACCAAATGTGAAAGCCAATTGGATGGATCGTTGGTATATGGTCTTCAATGAAGACCCTCATGGGAATAGGGACATCCCATTTTATTTCCTGAGGAAGTTGTATGCATAATTTATCCTGGAAAAACATGTGAACTATTTTGATATTTTAGATTTCCAGGGTGTGGGTCATGGGATGCCCCAAGATAGGAAAGGGGCTAGGATTGATCCTAACCGTGTGCGACGCCCTCCACACACACCAAAACCCCCTCGGGTATATCCTCATGCGGGTCCTGTGATTGATGATACATAGGAGGTCTTATTCGACTTAGCAGATACATTGCTTCAACATGGGACTATTGACCAAGGAAATGTAGGCCAAGGGGTTGACACTTCTAAGGCCGGCCCATCGCACACTAAGGATCCATCTACAGATCACACCGGAGACACAGAGTGTTCAAAGCATCATGTTATTCCACACCCTTGCACATCGTGTGGAGGCATATGCTATTGGCCTGCTTCAGAGTTCCAGGACGATGGATTACTTCGATATGTAAGTAAAACTCATCATTTTCATATTATATTTTATTTTATATCATAATTTTCAATTGTTTCGTAATTTATTTCTATTTAATTATCTAACAAATTATGTGAACAAATATACAACTGGTGTCCCATGACACCCTAGATTCACATTGTTCGTCGATTGATGTTGAGAACATTGATGCAACGGTGCATGCTGCATATGGTTTTGGTTCTTTACCATTAGCTGTAAGAACTTTACTTTTTAATTTATCATCGTTATTTAATAATTCAACATTCATGCTTTTAATTTATAGAATTTTTCTAATTGTATATATCATGTTTTGTTACATAGCATGATATCTTAATGGGTGATCCGCCTCTTTCCCCCCCCCCCCAAGGTACATGTATGTTTTGCTTTCTTTGAAAAAAACATTTTTCGTTCACGTTGTATATTTATATATTGCTTATCTTGCATATATTTGTTTTTTGTAGATGCAAGTATCATTTTCCTTGTTGCCCCCTTTGATATGCTAACATCGTCATATATATTATTTTATGCACATTGATAATGAGCGAGTGGTGCTTGAAGAGCACCCAATTGGGGTCATCACTCACCTACCTCCCCCCCCAATGTACATGTATGTCTCGATTTCTTTGAAAAAGTCATTGTCCCTCCATGTAGTATAGTTTTATTTGTACATGCAAGTATGTTTTTTGTGCACCCATTGATTTGCTGACATTGACATATATATTATTTTATGCATCTTGATAGTGAGTGAGTGGTGCTTGAAGAGCACCCAATCGAGGTCATCGCTCACCCACATCTACCCAGTGAGGCGATATCGGGACAGCAAAAAATCACATTAGCAAAAAACCGCACCAGCGTTTTGCGTTAGAGCCTTTTGAGGTGGCTGAGCTCCAATGGAAGGTAAGTACTCATATTATCCACAATTGTTTTCAATTTTTTTTGTTTTTGTTAATTTCATAGTTTTTATATTTATTAAAACGAATTTAATAAAAAAAATTAAATGAAATCAAAGAATGATATACTAAAAAAATTTGTAATTTGTTGTTTTAATCTTAAAAGATAACAGAAATGTTGAAGATATTGTGCAAAATGAACCCACTAATAACCAAGAACCAAACCCAAACACGTACACAAACCCAAACACGGAGGGGGAACAAGACTGGAATTCACAGGTTCTGGCTTGTTTGGGTGCATTGAGGCGCCTTAACTCATCTTTTAGAGGGGGGGACCATTTGACACAATCATTATCTAAGGCATTGGACACCATAACAAACACAATTGCCAATGCGCAAGGAGATCTGTACAACATTAGCTCGTATAGAGAATCCATGAGCAAATACTATTCCGATGGTTTGAGCTATAAAGACATCAAAAACCTAAAGATAACCAAAGACCAATTGTTTTCATTATTCTGGGACCCTAGCACTAGATTGGTTCCACCCACCAGTCGAGAACACATTTCCATAGACTGGTGCGTGGAACCAAATGTGAAAGCCAATTGGATGGATCGTTGGTATATGGTATTCGATGAAGACCCTCATGGGAATATGGACATCCCATTTTATTTCCTGAGGAAGTTGTATGCATAATTTATCCTGGAAAAACATGTGAACTATTTTGATATTTTAGATTTCCAGGGTGTAGGTCATGGGATGCCCCAAGATAGGGAAGGGGCTAGGATTGATCCTAACCGTGTGCCACGCCCTCCACACACACCAAAACCCCCTCGGGTATATCCTCATGCGGGTCCTCTGATTGATGATACATAGGAGGTCTTATTCGACTTGGCAGATACATTGCTTCAACATGGGACTATTGACTAAGGAAATGTAGGCCAAGGGGTTGACACTTCTAAGGCCGGCCCATTGCACACTAAGGATCCATCTATAGATCACACCGGAGACACAGAGTGTTCAAAGCATCATGTTATTCCACACCCTTGCACATCGTGTGGAGGCATATGCTATTGGCTTGCTTCAGAGTTCCAGGACGATGGATTACTTCGATATGTAAGTAAAACTCATTATTTTCATATTATATTTTATTTTATATCATAATTTTCAATTGTTTCGTAATTTATTTCTATTTAATTATCTAACAAATTATGTGAACAAATATACAACTGGTGTCCCATGACACCCTAGATTCGCATAGTTCGTCGATTGATATTGAGAACATTGCCATCGTTCCATATCAACATGTTGAATGTACTGTTGGATCTTTCCACGAAAATCTGAAATAAAATCACATACTTGCACCTGGTGTAAAAATATAAACAGTGTTATAAAACAACATAAAAAGATGTACATGAATATTAATATGTCAATATTCAACAATTTACCTATGAATTCACCAATTTAATCTTCCTTCTTTCTTTCCCATCATGTAGCTGATATGTCTCATACTGATAGTTCTGCTTCTCGACAATTGCATTCCTGAATGATTGATCTTCACTCTCATGGATGCAATCAAACCATAATGATAGTCAACCACAATTGTTGCAAGATCGCTCTACACATTGTTTTAAGTAATGTGTCTTCCCATCTTGCCTCAGACACATTATGCTATGGATGAAATCTCTGGATGACATTGGCAGAACTGTACTTGAGCATTCATGCACATGGTTAGGATGCAAAAAATGACATATATGTGCAAATGTATGGTAATATAGATCGAACTCTATGTGGTATCTACAACAACAAGTGTTCTCGATGGTATTAATTCTAACATACCAAGGCTTTCATTTTTCAAAAGATCTTTCCCCGAGCCTTAGCTCTACATGGGCAACTTTAAACATCTCAAAAAATTGAGTTTGTGTCATGTCAAGATAATGTTTAACATGAGGTTCATTGTTTCTAGAACCCCTACAGTGTTTTAACACATCCTTTGTTTTAGAAGAAGGCATAGTGTTATTGTGACAAAACGTGTGCACTAGGCCCTTCAGTGCTTCGACTAACTTCATGTCTTTGCAGGGAAACCTACCGCTAAATGCCCATAATGTTTCCATTTGTCCCTCTACATTAAGGTTGTCTCTTCTTACTGAATTTTTTAAGTTTCTTTGGATGTAAAGGCACAATTTGTGATGTGGATTTAAATAAATGACATTTTCTTGTGGATCTACATACAATTGATTTAGCCAATAGGTGGTGAGCCACATTATAGACTTGTGAACGATTTTTTTACCAATCGATGTGAATGCAGCAGCAAGAGATTTAACAATGTGATTACTTGATTTGATATTCTTCAATGTTCTTATTCCTAACCTTTTTCTAACACTTTCCATATTTCTAGATTTAAGCAAAGCTAAAAACAATTGTCATTTACCGGCTTCAGATTTGTTATCAAAATATTCTTTCATTATTTGAGAACAATGACGAAGTATAGTGCATTTAGCCACCTTAGCTTCCATTGAAGCCAATTCGCTCTCGTCCACTTGTATGCGTTTTGAAGTTCTCTTTCATTTTGATGCAAGATTTCTTATCATTTAAAATGTTGGAGTGACGTTTACATCCACTACAGGCTGAAAACTTTGATTAGGAGATTGAACCACCTAGCATGGTTGTTGCGGAGTCACATTTGCATTGTGAGGAACATAATTATTGAACTCTTCACAATATTGTCCGCTTCATAATGGATCAAGAATATCATCTCCCATATAACCAGCTTATTTTAATGTTGCACTATCTTGCTCGGCCTCTACGTTAGGTATTCGTTGAGCAGGAATGGGTTCAGTATTTACTCATCCAATGAATGTTGATGATTTCTTGAATATTCCCTCTTATTTTCCTTTTTATTTTCAGTTTCTTCCGATGTAAGAACCTTCCTCGCTGACTTTAGACCTCTATTACGTACATTACCCATTGAAATCCACTGCAAACTTATACAAAACCTATGGATTTGTGTAAGAAATTATTAAATTGTAGGTTGAACAGTTCTTTGTGCACGAGTTCATAAGAATTATGTAATTTGCTACGGTAAACATGGCCCACGGCCCGCAACCCAATATTTTTTATAAAACACATATCGCATTTGCAATATAATGCATGTCCATTTTATTGCATATGCGTTATATCGCATATGCGATATGAATACATTGATTTTTACTTAACAGGCAGTTTCTATTAGGTCATCGCTGAATCATATATGCGATATATTGCATATGTGATTTAGTGCATATCAAATATTTACACAGTGATAACCTTATAATGGAACCCATACCCATGGCTAAGACCTCCAAACCTATCCTTTGACCTTGGTAGTGTCTTCAGAACTATCTCTTGTTTGGAAATATTCATAATGGTTCCTATATGAACATGGTAAATGCCTCCTGAACAATATTCAATGCATAAAATAGTCTCATGGCACATATATCCCATATTAAGGCTAAATACCCCCTTTAAAGGCCATGTGTAGCGGGTTAAGACTTGTTTATGTTACACTATTGTCCCATTACCATGGTTAAGACCCTGAGACCCATCCTTAGTGTAGAAATCCTCATAATGACACCCATATCCCACTAAAGGCCAAATATTCCATCTATAAGGCATGTGTGTTGATTTAGGGACTTATTGTCTTCTCTTTCATGACTATAGTCAATGTCGAGAGACCCATCCATCCCATCCAAAACCCTATAATGGCATCCTTATCCCATTATAATACCATTTAGACTCCCAATATTCCATCCAGGCGGTCTATGGGGTGGCTCATGGCCCAACATTACATTAGTTAAGTGATGGGGGGGGCAGTCAAAGGAGAGAGAGGAAGGTGTAGAGGGAATCATGGGAGGGAGGGATGCATAGGGGAGAGATATAAGGAGGGTCTGGAGGGAGGACAAATATAAAGGGAAGGGATTGGTGGAAGGGAGGGACCTAGGGTCTTAGCCATTGTCAAGGGATGAAACCTCTAATTCAGGCCCTAAATGAAGCTTCTAGGAATCTAGGACAACCAATAACACCTTAAACCACCATATGTTACCTCTTGAGGCCATTCTTATCTTTGTGTGTGTGAATTGACACCATTAGGTTGTTTTAATCACTAAGGATGGGTTTAGAGACCCTTGACATGGTTAAGCGATCGATAAACCCAGGTCGTAGACACTAAAGGAAGCTTCTAAGGATCCATAGGAAATAATAATGTATCAAGCCACCACACATGGCCTCTTTAGGGGGTCTTTGGCCTTAGATTAGGGATATGCATGGAAATGGGAGGAAACCAAAGCCTTGGTCCCTAAATGAATCCCTTAGTCATTGAAGGTTAATAAGGACACTTCAAACTACCATGGAGGACCTATTGATGGTATCCCTACCCAAAAACTAGGGATAATCATGCCATAGAGAGGTTTTAAATAGTAGACATGGTTCTCAAGGGCTTACACATGGTTGACGAAGTAAACCCAAGCCTTAGTCCATAAAGGAATATTATATCGATCCAAGGCCTAAAATGATACCTCGAATCACCTCACATGACTTACAAGAACTAGGTATGGTTCGTGTGGCCTTCGACATTGTTGGGGGAGTAAACATTGGGATTAGACTCTAAAAAAACCTTATAGGTATCCATGACCATGAATAACACCTCAAATGACCAGCCATGTCCTTTTGAAGTTACCCTTTCCTTTGAGTGGTGACATGGATGTCGTTAGAAGGTTTTCGATAGTAGATATGAATCCATGGGTATTGGACATTGTTAAGGTAGGAAACCTAGGTCTTTTACCATAAAGAAAACTTTTTAGAATATAATCTTAATAATGAAATTAGATCCACCATACATGACCTCATGAGCATATTCATAGCCTCCACGTGGGGTATTTGGAAATAATATGGTGTTTTGAGCACTATGTACGGATATCAAGATCCTAGACATAATTGTGGGAGACACCATGTACCTTAGGCCCTAAATTAATGTTATACGAATATTGACCCAAGAATGATGCCCTGGATGAAAAAAATCACAGCTTAAGAAGATATTTTCCTCTAAGTGGGAATATTACTATGATTATGAGTTCTAGAGCACAATGTATACATCGTGGAGCCTCAACATAGTCGAGAGAAGACACCTTGGCCTTAGGCCATAAAAGATGCTTTTGTGTGTCCACGGACACAAATAATGCTTCAAAACAACATAAATGATCTTGCAATCCTTATCCTCATAGTGGATGTGTTGGTACCATTAGGAATATTTTAGAGCTAGATATGAGTTTCGAGCCTTAGAGAAAGGTTAGGCAATAAAACTCAAGTCTAAAAAGCATCTTCTATGTCTTAAGCGCCTTGAACCTCCAATAATATGACCTCATTATCCACAACCATTCACAAATTTTAGGCTAAGGGTTGTCCTTTTGCCACACTTAACCGCTTTGGAGGAGTCAATAATTACCATGATCTTTTCTTTTTAGATGGGGTTTCTCCCAAAGACTATCCACTAACTTGGTATTAAACGCTTTTTTACTCTCGAAGCTACTAAATCCAAAATGCATATGCGTTATAGCGCATATGCGTTATGAATCGCATATGCGCTATATCGCATATGCGATATGTGTAACTCCAAAATGCATATGCATTATAACGCATATGCGTGTTTTTAAAATTTAAAAACTCAGCGAGAATAAGGTTTGGTATTATGTTCGGAAATAGCTTCGGATTGCCGAGCCTATTGGCTAGGACAAATAAACCAGGGCTATTTCCTGCCTTTTAGAATTCTATCAATATGGTCAGTTTCGATGGCGTGTTTTGCTATGACAAACAAAACATTATTTTGATGAAAATTTAGAATATTTTAGAGTACGATCTTACGATTCTGAATATGTAATTTTTTCCTTCAAAAGTATGTTTTATTTATTTGTTATTATTTTTCTAAATGACACATGTCAGTTTTCGAAAATAGATACATTGATTGTTTTTTATATAACTTTTGAATGCCTTCACCATTTCCCAAGAAAGCTATATGGTGCACTAGAAGAGAGCAACCTCTACATTCTTATATATAGAAATCAAGGATTTCATTAATTTTTTCCCCTAAAGTGTTGCACCCGCACATTTTTCATTTCAAGCTTTTCTGACTTCAATAATTAATAATAATAAAAAATAATTCATGAAAAATTATGACTAAATAATGTTGCACTAGGCCCATATGTCCTTTATATGTCTGCAAGAATTTATACAAAATTGACATCATTTACCTCATATATTGTTGCACCCCAACAAACATATATGTTATGATGTGCTAAAAATTTGAAAACCCAATTTCACAGGAAACTAATTTTATAATCATTTACACACATCTTTTCTGCATAAATATAATATATTATGAAAGCTTATTCAATTACCTATCTTTTGTCTTTTAATTTCATCTTCAAATACGTTAGGGAAGTACCCCTAATTGTCACCTAAAGTGAGAGGTTCCATGTTTATCGAGTATTATATGGCATCTAAAGTGTCTTTAAAGGAGTCCACGATTGTGCATCAGCCCATGAATTAAAAAATTCACATAAACTTTACCCAATATAATTGTCAAACTATATTCCAACCTTTTAATGTTTTCCCAACATGAGTTTATCCTATTTGCAACCATTAAAATTTGATTCCATGGAATAATAATATATTATTAATAATATTATTAAAACTAATATCTTTCGCACCTTGGGCATTGTCGCAATGCAGCAAAACCATTGATGAATGTCAAATGTGACATAACCATTAATGAACATCGAAGGAACCATAGCCCTTGATAAACATCACAATGCGACATAATCCTTGATGAACAATGAATGTGTCACATCTTTGCTCGTGTCGGCATATAGCACACATTGTAGCGAACCATGGATGACTTAGGTCAACCATGTTTCAATTTAGTTTGACAATATTTAACGATGGTTGGTTGACTTTAGCGAGTGACGTTTAACTTTATCTTGGGCATATATGAAAACTATGTGAATATTTTTCATATTAACATCTTTAAATCTATAAATAAAAACTATGCTAATATATATTTGTTTATGTAATTAATCCAAAGTTTAGTAATGTTGTTGTATTTTATCCATTAGTTAAAATCAAAGTTATTAAGAAAAAAATCCATATTATTTGGAAAAAAAATGAACATAAAGAAATTTCTAATGTTTAAAAGTGACAATGAAATGAAAGCACAAAATGTTAGAATAATACCTTAAAACTACCAACTAATATAAGAAGACATAACACACAATATATAAAAACTAGGTTAATATTTTCATATTAACATCTTTAAATCTATAAATAAAAACTATGTCAATATTGTTTATATTAATATCTTTAAATAAATAAATAAAACTATACTTATATTTTTTTATATTGATATATTTATTATTTGAATTTTAAATATTTTATTATAACAAACAATATATGAAAACTATGTTAATATTTTTCATATTAACATCTAAAAAGTGTTAGAATAATACTTAAAACTACTAACTAAGATAATAAGACACAACAAACCATATATGAAAACTATATTAATATCTTTAAATCTATAAATAGAAACTATATTAATATATGTTTGTTTGTGTAGTTAAATATAAAGTATATTAATATATGTTTGTGTGTAGTTAAATATAAATTTTATCAATGTTGTTGTATTTTTTGTTGTTGATTCATGGTTAAATTGTTTTGTAAGTAAACCTAATAGCTTTGTAAGAGTAAACAAGCCACTGTAAAATACACCTGCAATATTCACATTTTAACTTTGTATTTGATACATTCACATATTTTACATTATCTAGGACATCATAATTAATAAAAAATAAATTTAAAATTTAAAATAACTTTAAACTAATATAAATGAACTCTATTCAAACACCCTTGTGGGTGGTTGATGGTTGGGTGAAGACTTTATTCCAATTTGGCCAGCTTTTTGGCATGATGTAGGGATTGAACCATTGCAATAAGAGTTGAGTGTGTATGGCCTTCTCCATACATTCTCGTTAAATAATTGTGCATTTTGATCCCTCTCTGCATCACCCAATATTACCGACATATAATTTAGAATAGGCCCAGGGTTGAATTCAAATACCAAAGTTGCAATATGTTTCATATGTACAGACTACAAAAACACTGTGAAAAGATTATGATATCACCCAATATTACCGACATATAATTTAGAATAGGCCAAGTGTTGAATTCAAATACCAAAGTTGCAATATGTTTCATATGTACAGACTACAAAAACAATGTGAAAAGATTATGATAATTTGGAATGGGACTTGGTTTGAATTTGTTAATATTTTTCATAATTTGTTAAATTGCTTTGTAAGTGAACCTAATAGCTTTGAATGAACACTATTCAGTCATTCTAGAATCCAAAAGCTTATTGCTCGTTCAAGAATCCAAATCTTGTCGGAGAATTGCCCGATGTCGAACCCACTTTTGGCATGATGTAGGGCCACCAAATTGCTCCATCATGACTGCCCTCCATGAATAAAGTAGCTTGGCTTTCCAAAATTTGTTGTTGTAAATGATTTATAAATTGTTTCTCTTTTAACGGCGTTAATCCTCGAAGGGATTCTGAATCTCAAACTCTGTTCTTAGACTTTGATTATTAGTAATGAATCTCAAACTCTGTTCTTAGACTTTGATTATTAGTAATAATACAAATGATACTTTGTATGGTAAGAAACCCTTCCTAGGGTTCGACCTATGTTCGTGGTTCAGAGACATACATATATATATAAATAAAACAAACCTTTGCTGGGTTTTGGCTTTGAGAAATCTGTTCATATACAGATATATATTACTTGCTATAATTTTCTATATTATTTATTATCGATTACTACTTATAAACTCATTTTTTTGTTAACATATCAAATAACCTCCATTAGGTTTTCTCCATTTGGTTTTCTCAGTACTTAAATGGTTAAATAGACTGTAGCATCTCATTGTTTTCAATAGCAAACTTAGAAGTAAGAAGCAAGCTATGCAGAAAACATTATTTTAGCTATTCATTTCTGGGAACATTGATTGCAGGGGAAACCTACCTGTAATTCGATTGACAATGGGCAACTGCTGCGGTGAAAACTCTTTTCCCACAACTAGAAACTCCAAATTTTGAATATGTTGAAATCCTTAAAATGCATACCTGAAAAAACAGACGAAACTGTTAAACCAAAGGAAAAAATAGACAGACAAATAGTACATGACTTCTTGCAGGGAAACCCTACCACTAATGGCAATGGTGACTGTGACCTGTTGGAAAAACATGCTAATCTTTATGCGAACCCCATATATTGAAGATTTCAAAAGTAGCTGCGGGTGTATGGAGCAGACGGTCGTCTCTCCACACGTCTTACATTTCAGGATGCCCATCTCTCCGTGTGTCATCTTGAATGTTAATAAAATTCAACCGAACTCAACTGAACTCGCGAATTTCAGGACGTCATCCCTCCACGCGCCATCATGAACCCTAAGAAAGTTCAAATTGAACTTTCCAAAGAAAGTTAAATTGAACTTACGATAGCTTCCAGTTACATTAATTAACACAAAACCAAATCTAAACAATGTTGTTAAAGGTATTATCGATCAGACGACAATCAAACGGATCGCAGCTCTATCGTTGTCACTTTCTCATGAATCTTGATGATCCCTTTACTGAAGTCCAAATTCCAACTTTCTCATGAATCTTGATGATCCCTTAGCTGAAGTCCAAATTCCAAATATGAAATATATACGTCTAAGGCATAAATATGCTTAACTTAATTAATCACTTAAGTTACTTGATTAAATATTTTTATTTCAAAAGACTAAGCATGGTACATAATATAAACTCTATCATGGCAATTTCAAATTTTACCTTTTGATTCCAACATTTGATGATTATGGCTTTCAGTTTGAAGGATGTGGCTGAACTCTTGAATTAAAATGCATCTATGATGATATGTTGTAATAGAATAACGAGACATTTTAGGATGCAATATTTTAGAATTTAAATTCCCCAGGGCCAGTACATACCCTGGATTTTTCAATCCAGGCTGTTGTGTTTAATTGATTATATATAAAGTTCTTGTTAGGCTATGGTCTTTAGTCCTTCAGTCCTCTAGCACAATGTTGAATGAGTGGCTATTTGTTAAAATTTACTACTATACATAGTTTGATAATATGATTTTGAATTTCAAATATGCAGTTTCAAGTGCAGCTTGCATGCACGCTGTATAGTCCGTTTTATACATAGTTTGATAATATGATTTGAATTTCAAATATGCAGTTTCAAATGCTGCTGGCATGCACGCTGTATACTCCGTTTTATAAAGTTCTCGGAATCATTGTTTGTAATCTCCAACATTGTTCACTCAGACGATTGATTAGTTTTTCTAATTGGATTAATCCTTAAGTTGTTTGCATTCACTATTGAAGTCATATAACTCAGCTGCTTAGCCGGACAGCTGAAAATAGAAGTTTCCAAAAAAAATGCAAAATCACGTGAACAGAAAAACAAAAAAAATTAGAAAATGGTATATTGAAAATTGATGATTATTGTTATATCAAAGTTTCACAATAAATGTGCTTGGAAATTTAAGCTGGCGAAAGTATCCCTATGTGAAAGTATAATCATGATGTCATCATAAAATAAATTAAAACCCACAGGTTACAATGCAGTGACAGATATCATGTTGATTTCTTGAAGTTGCGAGTTTTATGTTTGAAAATGTATAGATAATTGAAAGGTTTGTGTCAGTGATTACATTCATCTTTCATCTTAATGATATTTTCTCTAATAAAAGATTTGTACACTATTTGAAACGCTATTTTTTTGGGCCCCCATATGCATCTATTAGGTTTTGTTTTTTTTAATCCCCCATAAGCATCTATTAAGTTTCTTTCGTAGAAATAAAAGAGATACCTCATGTCGTTTCTGTTAATGGATAAAGGTAGGCCATAATTGGTTACAGATGGAAAAAGATACTTCTTAAGCCTGGTAGAATGGATGTAGTAAAAGTTTTTCTCGATCTCAACAAAATGTTGGTAATGCAATGCATAATTTTCAAAGTTTTTTTTTACTCCAATGTTTGGTGAAGGGAACTCAATAGGCTTATAGGAAGAATTAAAATTTTAAAAAGAAGGTTATGAAAAATTAATTCAGTTTCCAAGGGTGATGCAATTTGAGGTTTCCAATTTTAGTAATGTTTTCACTAGTAGCAGATTTGGAAGGATGTTAGTTTGTGGATTAGACTCTTGGAGTTCAAAGTATTTAGAATGACAATACTAATGATGATTGAATGTATGGTTTCAAAGGAAAGAGCTAAAAAAATTTCAAGTTATGACATGTTTTGTTGTAATGCTTTGCTATTATTTTCTTGTTTAGGTGATCATCAAGGATATATCTTTGTGTTTTTATTCTTTAAAGACTGCAGGATTTTCTATAATAATAATAATAATAATCTATTTTTAAGGTCACAGACAAGGGACCCCCTCTGCGCTTAACTGCTAACGTCTACAGAGGTGTACATACACTACCCCCCTCTAGATTTGAACCCGTGACCTCCTAAGAGGAAACACATGCTCTTAACCATTAGGCCCACTCATGCTGTACCCCCTTATATTCATGGACTTTATTGACTCATTGCCTAAAAAAGGATTAAAAAAACA
The DNA here is from genome assembly GCA_001517045.1 of Pseudotsuga menziesii. Taxonomy (NCBI): domain Eukaryota; kingdom Viridiplantae; phylum Streptophyta; class Pinopsida; order Pinales; family Pinaceae; genus Pseudotsuga; species Pseudotsuga menziesii. Next base: position 9,322 of record LPNX010818339.1, on the reverse strand, counting down.
ATAGATATTCAATTTCCAACTTTATTCACAACCTTATAAAGATGGACAAGAATGTTTTAAAAAGGTTGAAGTGCTAATCTTCAAGGATAAGTTACCACATCGGACACTTGAAAATAATGGGGTACATAGTATGAACTTTGGCATGACAACTTGGCTATGAATATCGAACACTTTAATGCCATCCCTTATGTAATTGTTCTATATAAAAAGCTAATATTTTTTTCAGTCATAGATTTCGTACCAAATCTAAGAAGATAATGTTTTATAGAATAAAACATTAAATTAAAGGCTATTTACATGGATTTTAACTCCTTAGTACAAAGTTAGATGGAGTTTGCAATCATTCTGCATATAAAATAGTTAATGCATTGAGTCAATATTGGATAAAATGGACCCTGATAGGGTAATCATATGACCATAGTATTTTTTTTAACTCCTTTTTTACAAAGCTATATGGAGTTTGTAATCATTCTGCATATGAAATAATTAATACAATGAGTCAATATTGAATAAAATGGACTCTGATATGGTAATATGACAATAAGATTTAACCCTTGATTTCTTTTTTTAAGCCAACATTGATTTCATTCAAAGATAACATTGGCCAACAAAATGAATGCAAATATTTTAAAGCCAACATTGATTTCATTCAAAGATAACATTAGCCAACAAAATGAATACAAATAGTAGTATAAAATTAACAAAATCCAATCTTCCCAAGAAAATAATATTTTGATAATAGATCAAAACATTTACAAGAACAAATTGGTCACATCCAAATGAATTCTCTATATCAGGACATTTTCCATCCTTCTTTTCACTGCAACTATCTAAAAAGAGAGAAGTCATGTGTCCTTCATTTCATGCACTCCAATATATCAAGTGAGAATCCCAAATTGTTTTACTTCCATGGAAAATTACTTTCAGCATGCCAAGAATAATCAATGGATATCCACCAAATTATCACTAGATCAACCTCTGCAAACCTGCTTAGTTGGTAGTTCTTCCTGTGGTCCTTGCTTTCCCAGCAGCAGTGTAGTGTTGATAATACCATAGATCCTTTTCAATGTTTACTTGAATATGGCAGTAAGAAATAGAAATGTGAACAGAACTCAGAAAAAATTAACATGCGATCAAAAGAAGCGAAATAGGCAAACGTTGCCCAGATATGCAGCCAAGATAATGGAGTATGAATTTCTTCCTTTCCACCCATGAGCTTGCCTCTAACATAAATGAATGCTTTAGTGAAGTCAATGTTTAGATGATATTAATTGTTCTTTGAGTTAAAGCATAAGCAGTTCACGTTCCTAACCATATAAGAATATTGAAACCACTATGACCATGAAAAACTTATAAGCAGTCATAAAGAAATATATAGAAATATATTGGTGGCAAGAAAACTGACTTCTTCCATATCCTGAGTTAATCAAAGCTTGATGAATGGCTACATCATCCCTGCAACTAACCTTCCAACGGATTTCTACATCTGTCTTGTCATTAACATAAAACAATATATCATAAGACTTCACATCTCTGTGAATGACTGACAGAGAAAATGCGTTTTGCAAGTAAGCCAATGCTTCAGCAACACCTATTGCCACTTTCAGTCGCACTGTCCAAGGAACTACTGGCTTCTCGTTGCCTCCTGGGATATATATAATTAATATCTAGGGCTATAACCAATTCTTAGAAAAGAGAAAATGAAAGACCCTGCCATACAATACATGACACCATGATTCTTAAAATGTATTGCTAAATATTTCTACATGATTCTTAAAATGCAATACTTTTGATTACATACCATGGAGAGTCTCTTCAAGGTTTCCTTTGGATGCAAAATTATACGTCAGAGGGCGGTTAAGGCCTACACAGTAACCAATAAGTGTAATGATGTGGCTGTGCTTGAACAGAGTAAGAATCTCACCTGAGTTCATGGGTATGTAATAGACATTTCTTACATAGATGAAATTTGGATATGTTCTGTTGTTCACGGTCTCAATATCTTGCATGCTAACTCCGAATCTACATTCAATTGAGGCGAGAGTATTTTGGTCTTGTAGAACATAACCTAAGAGATAATTCCATACATTATTGGAGCACCTACAAAAGAGATTCACAGTGACCATTTCCCTAAATGTGCAATTATTGATGTGCTAAGAAACTGTGCATGTCCTTCAAAATCCATTTCCAATTATTGATGTGCTAGGAAACTGTGCATGTCTTTCAAAATCCATTTCCACCATTCGTGCCAAAAACCCACCATTTTCATGATAGTATGTGTAATGCTTGTCAAGTACGAGTTGTCTAATTAGCGGAAGGTTTTCCTTTTATTTCCTTTTATTTCCTGTTGATTTTTATCAGTTTCTGGTTATGAATTTTTAAGGAATTTTCAAAACATGTAAAAATATTGTTAGATTTTACAGAGTGTGGGTGTTTGGAAGTTTTTATGTCACTCGCTTTTATTTCTACACTTAAAATAGCCCAACAAACAACAAAAATTACAAGATTTTGTCAATTAAATTCACCAAATTCTAACGGAAAATCAATCTAAAAGTCAAAATAATCCATAGTTAGACAGCTCCGTCAAGTATTGCTTCCTAGAGAGGAAGCATGAACAACTCTTCTTTAAAAATACATATTGATCCTTGGTGTTGAACTTTGATCAAAGGTAATAGCAATAAGGGCAACAACATCATAAAGTGACTGCACTATTACGAATGTCTCAGTAGTCTTTAGCTTGCGAGTGATAAAGGATTCGCAAACCCGAGTAGTGTCGGAGCAATGAAAACGATTGCTGGAGTAAGATATTGATGCTGGAGTGGAGAAGCTTGTAAAGAATGCAGCTGACAAAATCAATACTGGATGAATGAAAGGTTGAAAACCTATAATATTTGATATTTTGGGAGCCGGACTTGCTCGAGCGGATCGTCAAGATTCACCCAAAGTTAACAACTGTACAGCTGAGATGTATTTGATCGTCGTCTGATCTTTAAACTAGCAAATTTAGCACTGTGTTAGTTATTAGTTATATGTTATGATAGATCCGGCGTCTACGGGTGTGCTGATCCCCGGTGATTGCAATGTGGCAGCATGGAGTCATTCGTGCATGGTGGAGGTTGATACATATCTATCTAGGAACAACAACCAGTTGGATTTTGGTGGAGTTCGTTATAGGTTATGAATGGCGTGTGGCGATGGCCGTTGGCAATATGACCAGTGTTGGTCGTTATGTCACGTTCTTCGAATGGGTATGGGGCATCTGCTGTGTGTACTGGATTCATGACGCCTGTTGGTGGTTATATGTCGTTGCAATGTGTATGGCATCGACAACAATATTAGGTTTTGGCACTATTTAATGAGATAAATCAGAAGCAGGCGAGGCCAACTGAATCCTGTTCACAAGATGATACCAGTCCTCATCCACAATGACAACCCTGCCTGCGAGTCTTTCATCATTCTCGAGTACATCGACGAGGCCTGACCTGTTTTCAATACTTTTTTTCTTGCATATGGCCAAGCCCGTGCAATATTTTGGGTAGACTTTGTAGACAAAAGTTATTTCATCTCATTACCTGAATCAATTCTTCATTTCATCTCAGATTAATTAATTGTGCGGACTAAATGGCTTTGATTTGTGCAGGTTTATAACAATGGAGTTTTTCCGGAGGCGTTAAGCGTTATTTTGGAGGTAAGCAGTTTCGGTTCATGGATATCGCATTCATCCCATTTGCCTCTTGGTTCCTTGCAATGCCATTTGCCTCTTGGTTCCTTGCCTGGTATGGGGAACTGGAAGATACCATTGGAGACTCAGTTCACAAGGCTTCATGAGTGTGTGAATGCGTGTATGGAGCGAGAGAGCGTCAAGAAAATCCTTCCCACATCCTGACAAGATTGAAGAATACGTCGTTCGAGCAAGAAAGAGATTTGTTGGCTCCGACTGAAGATATCTAAAGATATTTGTTGGCTCTGACTGAATATATATATATATATATATATATCGGTGTGAGAGTGATAAGAATGTAATAACGAGTGTAAGGAGTATAGACTGGACGTGCTGGTCTATATTTACTTGTATTTATAAACTGAAACTTCCCATATCTGTAATATGGTCTATGTCTGTATTTGATGGAGTTTGAATCTATATATTGTTCTGTTTCTGTGAATGTTTTGTAAATCGACATCTGTATATAATAACAAAGGCAATAAAATTTATGTAAATCTGTGTGTTTGTAAATATAGTTATTGATCTGATAAATTTGGTTATAATATAAATATATTAACAGCTTAATTTAGTTGATCCTTAAGAATTTTCCTCCGGGATCAATCGTTTGTTAAAGCTGTAGATTCTAATTTAACAATTGTATCACTAACTTTAAAAACATTCTTTCATGAAAATGTTACCCTTAAGCTCCAGACTCTCAAAAATTATAGAATCCAAGAGCTCCTAGTTTCAATCCAACTGCTTTGAATGTTTTTCTTAAAAAAGAACAAAAACCAGGACACCAATTACTTTTTTATACGTTTGATATATTATATAGTTGTTTTCTATGTATATATGCAGGGCTTCTTCGTTGTGGGAAGAGTTGTCGTTTGCATTGGGAGAATTATCTGAAACCTAATATCAAGAGAGGCTCTTTTACTTTAGAAGAAGAGCAAACGATTACGTAGTTGCATGCACTTTTAGGAAATAGGTAACAAAATTCACAAAGAGTTTAATTTTGTACTTATATTTTCAATTTTCATGTGAAATTTCAAGATGTAGTAATTACAATGATTAATTGTTTTAAATTTATAGACTTTTTCTTTTTATTTAGCGTGGGTATTTATTTTCTCTCGCCCTCTCTGAATTGTATTTAATTATTTATATGTAATTATGTTAATAGGAATTTAGATATTAGGTTTATTTAGATGTGTAGGGTGGACTTGCTTGAAGTGAGGAAGGAAATTAACCTAAGTGTAATAAGTGTAGATCAATGTAAGTGAATCTTGATTAAAATTTAAATAAGGTTTAGTTAAAGGGTGAAAACAATTTGTTTTTGTTTTTTCATAACAATCATGTATTAATAATGGATATAAAATTATATATTTTAGGATTTGTTTAACAGTTCACTAAACTAAGTGGTTGATTGTGTTTATAGTCATTCAGAGGCGAGTTTACTTGTGACTATGTTAATATATGTATATATGTGAAATAATAATGGGATATATTTTTATTAGAATATTTTTAAATTTCTTATAATTATAATTATTGTTTTAAATTATGGTAATTTAGGTTTGATAATTTTTAGTAATTGTGTGGTTTTTATTTTATTTTTTAAATGTAAATTTATTTGAGTTATATTTTTATATTTATATTTATAATATAAGTATTTGAGTTATGTTTTTATATTTAAATATGTATTTGAGTGAAATAATAATTCTATACATTGTAATATTTTTAAATTGCTTTATAATTATAGCATCTCTAAATTATGGTAAGTTAGGTAAGCTAATTAATGGTATTTTTTTAGTGTAAGTTATTATACCTTCTATACATAAATGTTTATGATTATAATGTTTTAACATTCTCAAATTATTTATGATTATAATTCTATCCATTGTAATTTAAATTGCTTCATAATTATAACATCACTAAATTATGGTAAGTTAGGTTAGATAATTAATGGTATTTTTTTAGTGTAAGTTATTATACCTTCTATACATAAACTTGGATGTTATGATCGATGCAAAATGAAAATGTCAGTGTTTGGTTGGTATATGCCAACACAACCAAAGATGTGACACATTAATAATGTGATAGTGGGCGTTTAATAAGCGTTATGTTGCATTATGACATTTATCACAGGTTATGTTACATTATTGACATTCATCAAGGGTTATGTCACATTGTGATATTTGTCAATGGTTATGTCACATTGCGATAATGCCCAAGATGTGACACATTATTAATGTGTCTTTAGATGTTTATAAAATTTCATGGTTATTCATTTATTCATGGTTATTGAAATTCATCATTCCTCAATAGGCCAAGATTAATAATAAAAAATAAATTAAACTTTGAAATGTGGTTGTATGATAGATCCAAAACATTACATTAAATGGAATTTTAAGCACATTAATATTATATAATATTACTTGAAGAGAAGACTTTGGAGTAAGGGTTTATCCAAATATAAGAAATAAAAAATACAATCTAAGTTAGAAAAACACTTTTAACAAATGATATTTACCGACAGAACCCAAGGAGTGACACATTAGTAAAGTGGCATTCAACAATCATCATGTTGTGTTCAATTGCAACGTTCATCTATGGTTATGGGAGGTAGGGTGTTCATCGACAAAGGCTTGGATACCGACAATAGGAAGCGGTTGGATAAAAAATTCACCATCATCGTCACGATCTCGGTGCAGAGTTGGAAATTAGTTCCAAGAATGGTCGTGGAAGCGGCATGTAACGATTATCCTCATTCGAAGGTGTATTTCATGATGGTAGAAAAGGGAAGAGCCAAAGGGGGTCTTGGGAAGCCGTGGGCTAATCACGAGCAGATACAGGCACCCCATGCGACTTGGGTCTACCAGAACTCTGTCCCACAGGCCATTTGCAAAAAAATGGAAGCGATGGAGAAGTCTCTATGGGTTGAGGTTGACGAGGAGAATCCTATCAAAGAATTTAATGCCATGGCACCGTGGATTTTGAATTGAAGTGCCACAAGGTGAAGGCTAGGGCTTTATGATAGAATTGTTGCTATGTTTTGGGTCACTAATGGTTTGTTGGGCCATGTGATTACATATAAAGAAGCAAAATACCAAGGGGATGATGTTTCAGTCCATTACTGGAAGGAACAATGGAAGGACACTAAACTGATGCATAAAGAAATTGATGTGATTACCCACCACCTGGGCATTCTATTCTGGTTGTGTACATATTTTGGTATATGTCAACACAACCAAATATGTGACACATTAATAATGTGATAGTGGGTGTTTAATAAGGGTTATGTCGCATTGTGACGTTTATCATGGGTTATGTTACATTAGCAACATTCATCAAGGGTTATGTCAAATTGTGATATTTATCAAGGGTTATGTCACATTATGATGTTTATCAAGGTTTACGTTTCACTGTGATGTTATTGAGGGTTATATCACATTATGACGTTAAGCCATGGTTTGTTACAATGGGCGTTTAATAAGCGTTATGTCGCATTGTGACGTTTATCACGGGTTATGTTACAATAGCGACATTCATCAAGGGTTATGTCACATTGTGATATTTGTCAAGGGTTATGTCGCATTGTGATGTTTATCAAGGTTTAGGTTTCACTATGACATTATCAAGGGTTATATCACATTACGACATTAATCCATGGTTTGTTACAGTGGGCATTTAATAAGCGTTATGTCGCATTGTGACATTTATCACAGGTTGTGTTACATTAGCGACATTCATCAAGGGTTATGTCACATTGTGATATTTGTCAAGGGTTATGTCACATTGTCATATTTGTCAAGGGTTATGTCGCATTGTGATGTTTATCAATGTTGACGTTTCAGTGTGATGTTATTGAGGGTTGTATCGCATTACGATTAAGCCATTAATAATGTGATAGTGGGCGTTTAATAAGCATTATGTCACATTATGACGTTTATCACGGGTTATGTTACAATACTGACATTCATTAAGGGTTATGTCAAATTGTGATATTTATCAAGGGTTATGTCACATTGTGATGTTTATCAAGGTTTACGTTTCACTGTGATGTTATCGAGGGTTATATCACATTACGATGTTAAGCCATGGTTTGTTACAGTGGGCATTTAATAAGCATTATGTCACATTGTGACGTTTATCATGGGTTATGTTACATTAGCGACATTCATCAAGGGTTATGTCACATTGTGATATTTTTCCAGGGTTATGTCGCATTGTGATGTTTATCAAGGTTTACGTTTCACTATGATGTTATCGAGGGTTATATCACATTATGACGTTGATCCATGGTTTGTTACAATGGGCGTTTAATAAGCATTATGTTGCATTATGACGTTTATCACGGGTTATGTTACATTAGCAACATTCATCAAGGGTTATGTCACATTGTCATATTTGTCAAGGGTTATGTCAAGGTGTGTGCAAGAAGTTGAGGGACATTTTAGATGCAATCTTACTTTTTAGGAACAGGCTCACATTACATAGAAAAAGAACGTGCTCCTCTTCCATAGCACTTGGAATAGTAAATCGAGCCTGACATGTAAGCATACATGTAGGCTAGGTAACTATAATGCGCACGCGTTATAGAGTTACAAAACGCGCGCACGTTTTGTAACTCTATAATGCGTGCGCGTTTTGTAAATCTAAAAATAAATAAAAAACCCACAGTCCCAACCCGAGATTCGTTTTCACCAAACAGGCTCGCGATTACGACAGCCTGCCCGTGCCCTAGGAGCTTGGAAGAGTGCCCATTCCTCGATTTGAAGACAAATCCTCCAGTGAATCGTCATATTAACAGGTAATTCATTCACCCATAGCTTTTTTTTTCAATTAGATACTTAAATTACCATTTTTTGTTTGTAAATGCAATAAAAACCATAAAAAAATAAACAACCATCTCATAGCCAAAACACCAACCAACCAAAGATGATGATATGCCAATGCCTTTCCCAAGACTAAACACATAAATTGATCACATACAATTGACACAAATGTTTCTAGGCAATGCCATTGGAAAAAACCCTATTGACATACATTATGTAGGAAGACTAAACTTTTTATTTTCTTTTTCCCTCATAAAAAACAATTTAGATGCTATTCTATATCTAATCAAATGAAACTCTCTAGTACATAAAAAATCATAGAATAGTCAATAACCCAAACAATTACATGACCAAAAGAGCCTACCCTTCAAGAGAAATTCACCAACAAACCAAATATTTCCTAAAAATCTACATCATATGCCATACATATGAATTAAGGCCTTTAAAATTACAAGCAAGCCAAAATTCCTAGAGATTGTGAAAACCATAACAATTAGAAAAAAAACCACTCTCACTAGAATCTAGGAAGCATAAACAAACATCTTTTCAATATGACTGGAAGCATAAACAAGCATCTTTTCAAAAAGTGATGAAAGAACTCGTACTCGCTATAGAACCATGGACAATTTCATAATGGAGAGATGACTCACTATTAAGAATGCATGCCCCAATATCCTCATAAACTGCACGATTACATCTTGAAAGACAAGTAGAAAATGAACACTCCTCAAAATTCTCTACAAAGTCATCAATCTTAGCTGATGAACCCCGCATGTACATAACATGA
>LPNX010818312.1:29119-114143 GCA_001517045.1 Pseudotsuga menziesii | reverse complement strand
ACTTGCACATGGTGGGACTCATGGACTAGGCAAATAAGACAAAATAAATGAAATAATGTCTAAGTGGGTAAATACTATGGGTTGATTATTCTAACATGATGACATGGTTGAAAAAGAAACGGGCAGCAGTCTCAGCGGTGCAGTTGAAGGTGGGCATGGCTTCCGCCCATTTGGTGAAGTAATCGACGGCGACAATGATGTACTTATGGCCGTTCGCAGATGTGGGTCTACACTCCATGAAGTCGATGGCCCACTTACAAAAGGGACCAACGGTGACAACTGGGTGTAACGGAGCAGGTGGTGTCCAGGCTTTGGGGGCAAAAAGTTGGCAGTTATGGCAATGCTTGACCGCAGTGATGCAGTCAGTGAAAAGTGTAGGCCAGAAGTATCCAGCGCGGACGACCTTTTGGGCAGTGGCCATCCCTGAGAAATGGCCACCACAGGCACCGCTATGACAATCATTAAGGACATGTTCAGCTTCCTCGTGTGTAAGGCAACGATGAAGAATCGTGTCGATTCCTCGCCGGTAAAGGACATCTCCAATGAGGAGGTAGCGAGAGGCTTGATGACGGATACAACGACGTCCATTACGGGTGACGGTGGGTCGAAAATTTTGCGTGCGCAGGTATAACAAGATATCACCGTACCACGGGTCTTCGGACGAGATGGTGAACAAGTGATTATCGGGTAACTCCTCGGAGATAGGTGGGGCCGAGATGAAGGAGGGGAGATCAGTGATGAGTTGGGCAAGCGCAAGGGCTTTAGTGCTCTTAGGTGTTCAGAATGTGAGGTCATATTCCTGGAGGATAATGACCCATTTAGCCACACGACCTTGCAGGAGACGCCGGTTTAAGAGATATACCATGGGGTTAGAATCGGCCACAACCGTGGTATGACTAAGTAAAATGTAGTGTCTCAATTTTTGGACGGAAAATACCACGGCTAAGGCTAGTCTCTCCTCATATGGGTAATGTAGGGGTGGGCTAGACAAGGTCTGGTTGACGTAGTAAATGTCATGCTCTTGGCGTGAGGTGTCTTCTTGAACCAAGACTCCAGACACAACATGTTCAGATGCCGAGACGTAGAGGATGAAGTCTTGAGAGAAATCCGGAGGGGAGATTAAGGGGGATTGTGTGAGAGCTTTCTTGAGGTCTTCGAATGCAGCTTCTGCTTGCGCGTCTTAGACAAGGGGTACGTAGGTACGGAGCAGGCGCAAGAAACCGTGGACGGTTGTGGCGTAATCAGGAACGAAGTGTCGAAGAAAATTGGATCACCCTTGCAGAATTTGGAGTTGTCGAAGCGTTCGAGGAGAAGGAAGGTCTAAGATGGCTTGGACTTTCAGGGGATCAACAGTAATTCCTTTCTGGGAAATGATGAAACCTAACAATCGGTCTGCCGGAACGTAAAAGACACACTTGTGTGGGTTCAAGCGGATATGATATTTGCGACAACGCAGAAAAACTTGCCAAAGGTCATCAAGGTGGTCTGATCGTTTTCGGGAACGAGCTGTAAGGTCATCCAGGTAGACGAGGAGGATATCGACCAAATCATGAAAATAATAGGTCATGGCCCGCTGGAATGTGGCACCAGCATTTTTTAGGCCGAAAGGCATGACGCGATAGGAAAAGGTGCCCCATGGGGTAGTAAAAGCGGTTTTGTACTGGTCTTCCTTTCGGATTTGGATCTGATTGTATCCGGAAAAACCGTCCATGAACGAGAGGACTTCATGCCCCGCACACGCATCAATAAGCTGGTCAATGAATGGCGTGGGGAAATTGTCTTTGGGACAGGCACGGTTTAAGTCTCGGAAGTCAGTGCATACTTGAATGGTGCCTTGTTTTTTGTTGACAGGAACAGGGTTTGAAACCCAGGTGGTATAGGCAATAGGATAAATGAATCCTGCCGTGCGAAGCTTCTCAATCTGTGCTTTGACAGGTGGGAGTTTTGAGGGATGAATAGGACGTTGTTTCTGACGAACGGGGGGTACGTCAGGCCATGCGTCAATGTGGTGCTCTATAATGGCAGGGTCAAGACCAGGCATTTCGGTATAGGACCAGGCAAAGACATCACGGAATTCTTTGAAGAGTGTTTTGTATTCCTCGTTCTCCTGCTCAGTGAAAGATGCTCCTAAAGCGATGAGTTCGGGGGTGCCTCCGGGGGCAGCAATATCAATTTTGATGACAGGTGAGATGTTGGCCATGTTACCCTCTTCGAAGGCGTCAAGAGCAGGAATCGGGTCCTTGAACCAGTCAACCTTGGGGGGAAGGAAGTCTTTGGACTCGACTCTAAATTGGGTAGCAGTGTTAGAGGAAGATTCATCTGGGAGGAAGTTGGAACGATGGTGCATGTCATCCCAAGGATAATCCGGGGCAGTGAGAGCTTCGAGAATTTCCTCATCCGTACGGAATGTTTGGGTCATCAAATCGATTGACGGGGATGTAGGGATGGAAGAGATCATATATATGGTATTAATCTCTTCGGAATAGGGAGAGTCCGGGGGTGGGATCTCCACAATGGTGGGTGATGGCTTTTCAAGATCTAAATGGTTCATCTCAAAAAGAACGGGATTGACCTTTCCGGAAGGGGGAGAGACCGGGAAATACATTTCCTTAATGGTGAGGCGTGCCATCTCGAGATCCAGATTGTTTATCTCAAAGAGAGTGGTATTAACCTCTTCGGAAGGGGAAGAGATCGGGGAATGGATTTCCTTAATGGTGAGTGGTGCCGTCTCAAGATCCGGATTGTTCATCTCATAGAGAGCTATTCTGTACTCGGGGAGATCGGGACAGTGATGGGAGTAATGCCCGTAAACATCGCATAAGGCACATGAGTGATTAGTGCGCAGGGATTTGTCACGAGGCGTAGGGGTTGGATCAAGATGGACAACCGAGATGGTGGGGTCGTCGTCGAGCATTTTCATGTACTTCTTTAATGCTGGTAACTGATGACATAGGTGAGTCGCATGGCCCAACTCATCGCATAGCGCACATTTGGGAGGAGCACGAAACACAGGGGGTTTTTTGACTGTCTTAGCAGGTGGGACAGCAGTGTAAGGTTGGGGGCCTCTGCCCCCAGTGGGTTTGGTAAGAGGAGGGGGAGTTTTTGCGGAGGGCGACGGGGTAGCGACACCAGGAGGTGGTTGACTAGTAGTGATGATGGGTTGTGCCGGTTGCAGGGCGACATCTGGTGTCGGGGGACGAACGGGAGGCGAAAGATACCAAACGGGTAATCCTAAGGTTAAACCAGGGAGGTTGAGGGTAGCCATGACCGGGGCGCTAGCCACTCCTGAGGGAGGGAAGAGGAAAGGAATGGTATGAATGGGTGTAGTACCAATGTGACTAAGTACCGAAGGGGGTTTAGGCAACAAAGGTGTTTGATTAGTAGGAGTTCGCGTGATGTGGGACAGGGTACATAGGTCGGACACTTCAGTGGGAGGAGACGGGGGTGGAATAGATGGGAAGGTTGAGATCATTGGTGCATTGGAGTAAATGCCGGGACCCACTGAAGACACGAATGACGTGGTGGCATCCAAAATAGGTTGTTCAACCATGGGGAGCACGGGCCCTATAGAAGAAAGGACTGTGTTGGTGGTACCTGAGATAGGTTGTTCCACCATGGTGAGAACATTTTCGGGTGCCGCAGGGGCATTGGGATCGTGGTAAGTAAGTTGGTCAACCGTAACTACGCGTCCCTCATGGGGAACATCATGATAAAAAAAATGGTAGAAGCGACTTCCCGCATGGCATACATGTAGCTGCGGCCAAGTAAAAGGTTATAATCCAGCTGAGCATTGATAACCTCGATGTTGATTAGGACGGTTTTTCCAGCCAGCTGGAGGGGGACATTGGTCAATAGGCCTTGTGGTTGAGCTGAACGACCGTCATAGGCTCGCAACGCAGTAGAGGACTGCTGGAGAGGGGGGGATCCCATTTTCTGCCAGATGGAGATGGGCATGACACATGTAGAGGCACCTTCATCGATAATGCATCGATGGACGACAAAATTCCGAATGGAGACAGAAACTTGGAATGATAAATTGGAAGGCAGGTGGGGTTCGGATTGGTCCAAATCAAATGCCATTAACTGCGAATCATTTGGATCGATAGCTCCAATGGCTGAAAGTAAAGTCTTACGCTGTGAAGGGCAGTTTTTCAAGACTTCTAACGTAGACATGGCTGCGGGAAATTGGGCTAAATCATCGACAATGTTGTAGTTAGACGCAGCCTACGCATTGGGGTTGTTGTTGATACGGCGAAGTGGGAAACGGGCTGTTTTGGGAGCTCCATCTAGTGGAGGTGGAGGTATACATAACGCTTGATTAGTGGGATGAGCGTTAGCGGGGTTATTGGCAGGAGGGGCTTCCGGGGTGGAGCCATATTGGTTCCGCCGAGTCTGGAGGTTGACCTCATTGGAGGACATCATCAACAGATGGTGGGTACCTGAGTCAAATATGGGTTGATCAGGAGCCGCGTAAGTGATTTGTTTGGATGAGATGCTATGATGCATGATGGAGATCTTATATGGTGTGATGGATATGCCAATCTAGGATGTTGTTGGCCATTTGATCTGCGACACTATTTTGAGCTCTGGGGACATGCGTGAATGTGATGGATTCAAACTGTCGGCTAAGTTGTTTTGTACGCAGGAATTTTCTAAAGAGGCAAGGATTGCGCACCTGGTAGCAGTTGTTGAGCTGGGAGACAAGTAGCTGGGAGTCTAAGAACACCTGAAGGTGACGTATGCCCATATGGAGGGCAGCAGTCAGGAGACTTGTCACAACATCATACTCAGCCTGGTTATTGGTAGCAGCGCCTATACATGTTCCGTCAAGGTGAATCAGTTCGTGGGAAGGGGAATACAAGACCCATGCTACAGAAGCCAGGTTGGGAGACCAGCGGCTTGCCCCATCCGCGTAACCAATGTAACGAGGTGGAAGATGGTCCATCTGTGGGCATGCAAAGACGATGAATGTGAGATTCTGGTAAAAAAGGAAAAAACAAAAAGGAGAGCAAACTGTACAATGCGGACCAATGAGGTTGCGGCTTCAGTTATGGGTAAAAACGTTTAAGGTACAACCCATTATGGGGGTTGCGTAAAGGTTGGCCTTCAGAGTTAGCTAACACGTATGCCCCCTTGCTGAGGCAAGTCTGCACAATGTAAGGGCCTTGCCACATGGATTCGAACTTTCCTTTACCTTTTTTGTCATTGGCTTGGTCATAGGCGAGGACGAGGTCCCCCTCGTGGAAAGTTCGGGGGTGAACATGTTTGTCATAACTGGCTTGGGAGTGGATTTTGGCAGCCTCGATGTTCTGGAGGGTGGCGCGATGATCTTCATCGGCTTGTTCGAGGGATAACAAACGGTGCTCAAGGGGGGAGGTATCGGTTAGAAGCTCAACGACGATGTGTAAGGCAGGTATCTAACACTCGATGGGGAGGACAGACTCTACATCGTGAACCAAATGAAACGGGGTAAAACCGGTGGCGGTTTTGGTGGAGGTACGGTAAGCCCATAAGGCAGGGAATAGCATATGGTGCTAATTGGATTTATGCCGATCAACAGTACGTTGGAGTATGGTTTTGAGGATTTTGTTAACAGCTTCGACTTGACCATTCCCTTGAGGGTAGTAAGCCGAGGAGAACTGGTGTTGAAATTTGAGGAAGGTGGATAATTCGCGCCAAACGGAATCTTCAAAGTGTGATCTATGGTCTGAGACTAACTGTTTAGGGACCCCGAATCGAGTGATGACATGGTTGAAAAACAAACGGGCAGCAGTCTTAGTTGTGCAGTTGAAGGTGGGCATGGATTCCGCCCATTTGGTGAAGTAATCGACGGCGACAACGATGTACTTATGGCCGTTCGCAGATGTGGGTCTACACTCCATGAAGTCGATGGCCCACTTACAAAAGGGACCAACGGTGACGACTGGGTGTAACGGAGCAGGTGGTGTCCGGGTTTTGGGGGCAAAAAGTTGGCAGTTATGGAAATGCCTGACCGCAGTGATGCAGTCAGTGAAAAGTGTAGGCCAGAATTATCCGGCGCGGATGACCTTTTGGGCAGTGGCCATCCCTGAGAAATGGCCGCTGCAGGCACCGCTATGACAATCATTAAGGACTTGTTCAGCTTCCTCGTGTGTAAGGCAACGACGAAGAATCGTGTCGATTCCTCGCCGATAAAGGACATCTCCAATGAGGAGGTAGCGAGAGGCTTGATGACGGATACAACGATGTCCATTACGGGTGACGGTGGGTCGGAACTTTTGCGTGCACAGGTATAACAAGATATCACCGTACCACGGGTCTTCGGACGAGATGGTGAACAAGTGATTATCGGGTAACTCCTCGGAGATAGGTGGGGCCGGGATGAAGGAGGGGAGATCAGTGATGAGTTGGGCAAGCGCAAGGGCTTTAGTGCTCTTAGGTGTTTGGAATGTGAGGTCATATTCCTGGAGGATAATGACCCATTTAGCCACACGACCTTGCAGGAGACGCCGGTTTAAGAGATATACCATGGGGTTAGAATTGGCGACAACTGTGGTATGACTAAGTAAAATGTAGTGTCTCAATTTTTGGACGGAAAATACCACGGCTAAGGCTAGTCTCTCCTCATATGGGTAACGTAGGGGTGGGCTAGACAAGGTCTGGCTGACATAGTAAATGACATGCTCTTGGCGTGAGGTGTCTTCTTGAACCAAAACTCCGGACACAGCATGTTCAGATACCGAGACGTAGAGGATGAAGTCTTGAGAAAAATCCGGAGGGGAGATCAAGGGGGCTTGTGTGAGAGATTTCTTGAGGTCTTCGAATGCAGCTTCTGCTTGTGCGTCCCAGACAAAGGGTACGTGGGTACAGAGCAGGTGCAAGAAACCGTGGACGGTTGTGGCGTAATCAGGAACGAAGCGTCGAAGAAAATTGGATTGCCCTTACAGACTTTGGAGTTGTCGGAGCGTTCGAGGAGAAGGAAGGTCTAAGATGGCTTGGACTTTCAGGGGATCAACAGTAATTCCTTTCTGGGAAATGATGAAACCTAACAATCGGCCTGCCAGAACGCAAAAGACACACTTGTGTGGGTTCAAGCGGATATGATATTTGCGACAACGCAGAAAAACTTGCCGAAGGTCATCAAGGTGGTCTGATCGTTTTCGGGAATGAGCTGTAAGGTCATCCAGGTAGACGAGCAGGATATGGACCAAATCATGAAAACAATAGGTCATGGCCCGCTGGAATGTGGCACCAGCATTTTTTAGGCCGAAAGGCATGACGCGATAGGCAAAGGTGCCCCATGGGGTAGTAAAAGCGGTTTTGTACTGGTCTTCCTTTCGGATTTGGATCTGATTGTATCCGGAAAAACCGTCCATGAAGGAGAGGACTTCATGCCCCGCACACGCATCAATGAGCTGGTCAATGAATGGCGTGGGGAAATTGTCTTTGGGAAAAGGCACGGTTTAAGTCTCGGAAGTCAGTGCATACTCGAATGGTGCCTTGTTTTTTTTTGACAGGAACAGGGTTTGAAACCCAGGTGGTATAGGCAATAGGATAAATGAATCCTGCCGTGCGAAGCTTCTCAATATCTGCTTTGACAGCTGGGAGGTTTGAGGGATGAATAGGACGCTGTTTCTGACGAACGGGGGGTACGTCAGGCCATGTGTCAATGTGTTGCTCTATAATGGCAGGGTCAAGACCAGGCATTTCGGTATAGGACCAGGCAAAGACATCACGGAATTCTTTGAAGAGTGTTTTGTATTCCTCGATCTCCTGCTCAGTGCAAGATGCTCCTAAAGCGATGAGTTTGGGGGTGCCTCCGGGGGCAGCAATATAAATTTTGATGACAGGTGAGATGTTGGCCATGTTACCCTCTTCGAAGGCGTCAGGAGCAGGAATCGGGTCCTTGAACCAGTCAACCTTGGGGGGAAGGAAGTCTTTGGACTCGACTGTAAATTGGGTAGCAGTGTTAGAGGAAGATTCATCTGGGAGGAAGTAGGAACGATGGTGCATGTCATCCCAAGGATAATCCGGGGCAGTGAGAGCTTCGAGAATTTCCTCATCCGTACGGAATGTTTGGGTCGTCAAATCGATTGACGGGGATGTAGGGACAGAAGAGATCATATATATGGTATTAATCTCTTCGGAAGAGGGAGAGTCCGGGGGGTGGATCTCCACAATGGTGGGTGATGGCTTTTCAAGATCTAAATGGTTCATCTCAAAAAGAAGGGGATTGACCTTT
Organism: Pseudotsuga menziesii; assembly: GCA_001517045.1. Taxonomy (NCBI): domain Eukaryota; kingdom Viridiplantae; phylum Streptophyta; class Pinopsida; order Pinales; family Pinaceae; genus Pseudotsuga; species Pseudotsuga menziesii. The sequence goes on along the minus strand of LPNX010818312.1, from coordinate 105,922 downwards.
CCGAAAGGTGGAGAGACCGAGAAATGGATTTCCTTAATGGTGAGGTGTGCCATCTCGAGATCCAGATTGTTTATCTCAAAGAGAGTGGTATTAACCTCTTCGGAAGGGGAAGAGACCAGGGAATGGATTTCCTTAATGGTTAGTGGTGCCGTCTCAAGATCCGGATTGTTCATCTCATAGAGAGCTATTCTGTACTCGGGGAGATCGGGACAGTGATGGGAGTAATGCCCATAAACATCGCATAAGGCACATGAGTGATTAGTGCGCAGGGATTTGTCATGAGGCGTAGGGGTTGGATCAAGATGGACAACCGGGATGGTGGGGTCGTCGTCGAGCATTTGCATGTACTTCTTTAATGCTGGTAACTGAGGACATAGGTGAGTCGCATGGACCAACTCATCGCATTGCGCGCATTTGGGAGGAGCACGAAACACAGGGGGGTTTTTTACTGTCTTAGCAGGTGGGACAACAGTGTAAGGTTGGGGGCCTCTGCCCCCAGTGGGTTTGGTAAGAGGAGGGGGAGGTTTTGCGGAGGGCGATGGGGTAGAGACACCGGGAGGTGGTTGACTAGTAGTGATGATGGGTTGTACCGGTTGCAGGACGACATCTGGTGTCGGGGGACGAACGGGAGGTGAAATATACCAAACGGGTAATCCTAAGGTTAAACCAGGGAGGTTGAGGGTAGCCATGACCGGGGCGCTAGCCACTCCTGAGGGACGGAAGAGGAAAGGAATGGTATGAATGGGTGTAGTACCAATGTGACTAAGTACTGAAGGGGGTTTAGGCAACAAAGGTGTTTGATTAGTAGGATTCCGCGTGATGTGGGACAGGGTACATAGGTCGGACACTTCAGTGGTAGGAGACGGGGGTGGAATAGATGGGAAGGTTGAGATCATTGGTGCATCGGAGTAAACGTCGGGACCCACTGAGGACACGAATGAGGTGGTGGCATCCGAAATAGGTTGTTCAACCATGGGGAGCACGGGCCCTATAGAAGAAATGACTGTGTTGGTGGTACCTGAGATAGGTTGATCCACGATGGGGAGAAAATTTTTGGGCGCCGCAGGGGCATTGGGATCGTGGTAAGTAAGTTGGTCAACCGTAACTACACGTCCCTCATGGGGGAACATCATGATACGAAAAACGGTAGAAGCGACTGCCCGCATGGCATACATGTAGCTGCGGCCCAGTAAAAGGTTATAATCCAGCTGAGCATTGATAACCTCGATGTTGATTAGGACAGTTTTGCCAGCCAGCTGGAGGGGGACATTGGTCAATAGGCCTTGTGGTTGAGCTGAACGGCCGTCATAGGCTCGCAACGCAGTAGAGGACTGCTGGAGAGGGGGGGATCCCATTTTCTTCCAGATGGAGATGGGCATGACACATGTAGAGGCACCTTCATCGATAATGCATCGATGGACGACAAAATTCCGAATGGAGACAAAAACTTGGAATGATAAATTGGAAGGCAGGCGGGGTTCGGATTGGTCCAAATCAAATGCCATTAACACGCGAATCATTTGGATCGATAGCTCCAATGGCTGAGAGTAAAGTCTTACGCTGCAAAGGGTAGTGTTTCAAGACTTCTAACGCAGACATGGCTGCGGCTGATTGGGATAAATCATTGACAATGTTGTAGTTAGACGCAGCCCGCGCATTGGGGTTTTTGTTGATACGGCGAAGTGGGAAACGGGCTATTTTGGGAGCTCCATCTAGTGGAGGTGGAGGTATACGTAACGCTTGATCAGTGGGATGAGCGTTAGCGGGGTTATTGGCAGGAGGGGCTTCCGGGGTGGAGCCATATTGGTTCCGCCGAGTCTGGAGGTTGACCTCATCGGAGGACATCATCAACAGATGGTGGGTACCTGAGTCAAATATGGGTTGATCAGGAGCCGCGTAAGTGATTTGTTGGATGGGCGCATTAGCTGGAGGCGGAGCCAATGGTTCAGTGTTCACTAAGCCTTGGTTTGGTAAGGGGTTTTGTAGCACCAAAGGTGGCTGCTGAGGTTGTGGGGGATTGGGTGGTGCTTGAGGAGCCGCCTATCCTTGGCGTAGTCTATCAGCAGCCAAAAGTTGTTGAACTCGCTCCATAAGTGGCCAAAAATGTGTGTAGTGGCCATAGACCCCGCAAACAGAACAAGGATAGTTCATTCATAAATTAGGGTTTTTAGCCTGCTTGGGCGGGCGATCAGGGTTTTGGTTGGTAGGGGCTGCGTTATTATTAGCGGGGGGATTAGGGTGTTGACCAGCTTGCTCGGTCTGTTGGTTGTTCCCATGATTGCGGCCTCTGCCGTGGTTTTGTTGGCCCTGGTTGCGTTGGTTGTTCGGGTTTAGCGGCGGGTTTTCTTGGGCGTAAACCTGCCCTTGGGTAGTAGGTGGATTCTTAGTTTGCGCAGGTGCAGGAGCGGGCTGCGGTGGATAATATGGAGGTGGAGGCTGCACTGGTGCAGCGACTTGAGGGGGTTGTTGATAGTGCTGTGGAGCGGGTTGTGGGTTTGCCGCAGGGGCTGGCTGTGGCTGATAATAATGAGGTTGGGCTTGTGGTGGTGCAAGAGCTGGTGCAGCCTGCTGATGATAGTAGGGCTGAGGTGCGATCGGGGGGGCGTAAGAGGAAGTCACATTGCCGAAACACTAAGGTGGACAGGAGGGTCCATGGGAATGGTGTTGATGTGGCATTTGAGCATACGAGTTGGCTGCTCCGGACTGTGATGTAGCCCGCGAAGGTTCAGGGCCAGGGGGAGGATGGGCTATGGAAAATGGCTGAGGCTGCGAAGAGAGACGGCCAATGATGCCGTCGACAGCGTGGGATGCGCCCGGCGCATCGTGCTGGGAGGGATCGCCGCGAGGGGCGTCAGGTATGATGGTATAAAGATAGCCCGACTGGGCGTAAATGAGATCGAACTGCTGGGCTTTAAGGATAGCCTCTTCCTCTGACTGGGGTCTTTCAGCTGCCACATCCTTAGCAATGAGCGGAAGGAGGGATTTGAGGAACCAATCTAGGAAGATTCGGTCATCTAACTTGATTTTGCATAGGCTACGGCGTCGCCGCCATTCGTGAATGTGGTCTGTGATGTGGGTAGTCGTGTTCTATCTACAAGAGAGGAGGATGTCAATGCCTACGTCATAGCGGATAGGTAACTGGAAGAACTGTAGGAAGGTCGAGGCAAGGGACGTAAAGGTGACATGGGTTCCATGGGGTTGCTCGATATACCACTTGGCAGCAGAGCCAGTGAAAGTGCGCTGTAATAAACGGAGGCGAATGGAGTCGTCTACTATGGAATTTGAGGAACACCATAGATGGAAGGACATGATATGGTTCTCTGGGTCCTCACCTGCCTTACCCTCGAACTTAGGGATGTCAGAGGGGAGCTTGGTAGGCATGTGGGGCCACGCAGGGTCGTGTCGGATGGGGTCGTTGGTTAATCTGGCTAGGTCAGGTAGGTTGAGGCTAGCCATGTATGGCAAACTGGACGAAGGGTGTGACACGGTTGTGGGTTGGATCAAGTTGGGGCCTATGCCCCCAAGTGGAGGGGTCATGTGAGGGAGGTTACCCCCAAGTGGGGGAACTAAGGGGGTATGGGACGGTCCTGCACCAACATGGGTAGTATGAACCACTAATGGAGTGGGAATAGGTATTCCCGCCGTGGGAATAGGTACGGTGAGGGGAACGGTAGATGGGCCCCCCGTGGAGAGCATACCCATGATAGGTGTGATAACTGGTGTAGTGGTGGATGTGCCACCAACGGTCCCTCCCATTAAGTGAGTGGGATTCATGCCAGCCATGGGGCTAGTAGGGGCAGTGTAAAGGGTGTTCTCAGATTGAGGCTCCGAGTCTGAGGTAAAATAAGGGGCGTCAGAATCTGGTGACGGAGTCCTATGCCGCTGACGAGTGGAGTCAAGTGACAAGGCTCGAGATCTACGATGAGTGGTATCAAGTGATCCGTGCTGTGGGGGCTCTACTCTGAGGCGCCGAGAATGTCTCCGGGAAGCAATGGTGATAAAGGATGTCAAATCTCTGTGGGTTGAGGGAACTATAAACCAGCTCAAAAAACCTTAATGCAACCGAGCGTGCAGAAGGAGAGCTCAAAAAATACGGCGCTCAGGCCAAAAAACTAACTCAAAAACACCCACTGTAACAGCGTGCTATAATAGGCGGAGCGTCAACAAAAGTGGTCAGAATACCAATAAGCAATAGGTTTCCTAAAAAATAAAAAACGGTAGACTCTCTAGATCAAAAGGAGGTAAGGGAGCTTGCAAACACCTAACTAAAAGTATTATGACTCAACTAAGCATATCCTCTGCAAGGTGATGAAATCCAAGTCAGATAATATAAATAGGAAAGTCAAATGGCTAAAGTATCCCCCTACCGGGAGGGACACCGGGTACTCAAACCTAGAAGTATGGCAACTAAGATACCCCGTTCATGACACATCCAGAAAGGTAAATCTGCCGCTTGGTCCTTTAACGGCAATATTCCCTATACAGGGATATTTTGAGAACTGCGAAAGGTAGCCCTTCAGTTACTGAATGGAGTTCGGTATTCCACTCAGACCTCCGGAACCAATCTCACGACTTCAACCCTCCTAAGGGAGAGGCCTTCTGATAATCTAGTTGTGACCGTGTCAAAAAATACTAGGGGATTTTGGTTCCCTAAAGGACAACAACTATGTCTCAAGTGTTAATAACCAAGGGGTGTTATTGGAAGCCTATCCCCTTGATCCTACCTAACTACAAAAATTCTTTTATGTTCCCCAAGTGGGGTTAGAATGTTGGTTGAGTTAAGTATTTTTTAAGTCTCACTTGATTTAGGTGACAGATTGTGTGCTTGTGAGGTTATGAACCCAAAAGAGAAGTGCCAGGGAAACTTCTGAAATAACAATATAATTGAATGAAAAAATTTATACCATGCAAAATTTATCTGAATAAACAATGCTGAAATAATGCTAAATAAACAATGATAAAAAAATTTTAAACAATTCTGTAAACAAGGGACAGAAGGGCTGTAGGATGCAGGAAATATGGAAGCAAAGTGACTGGGTTCCGACGCGGCAACCAGTGCAAAAATTATATCGCGGATCGCGTGTATGGGGCGAAATTGCGCGGTCGGACCGCGGGTTTGAGGGCAACAGTCGCGCGCAGGTCACAGGTTTTTGGCTGACAGCGGCGATCGGCCTGCGGGTTTGAAGGCAACAGTCGCGCACAGGTCGCAGGTTTTTGGCTCGCTCGGACCGCGGGTTTGAAGTAAACAGGTGCGGTCGGGCCGCAGTTAAGGGATGAAAAGGCGCGGGCGGACCGCGGGTTTGAAGAAAACAAGTGCGGTCGGGTCGCGGGTTTCTGGACAGAAGGCGCGGGCGGACCGCGGGTTCGAAGAAAACAAGTGCGGTCAGGTCGCGGAAAAAGTGCTAACAGGTGCGGTCGGAGCGCGGCAAACAGAGAAAAAACGGCGGTTTACGGTGGCCGAAAACGACAGCCGAAAGGACAAAACGGAAAAGAAAATAAAGAAAAAAGCCAGCGGAGTCGCCAAAACTGTTGCTAGGGTTTTAGCCCTAGCTTGTACGAATGAGTACCTACTAAGGACAATGGATTCCTTAGTAGCAGTTCAATGTTATGTGAATTAAAAACTATAACTGAAATAAAAAGTTAAATCTAAACATGTATGAAGCACAAATAAGTAAAAAGGTAAATAATTATTTTATTGATCTTACCTCCAATGAGGAGGTTGGTGAAGCCCTTTGCGGTGATCCGAGTCGATGGCTCCGAGCTTCAAGCTGCTACTTCTCTTTCTCCAATGGTGGAAATTGGCCAAAAGGGGCTCTCAATGGTGAAAGTAGCTCAATGGTGAGCTAGGGTTTCACGAGCAATTTTGGCAGAGGCAGGATACTGTGATTGTGGATATTGAATAAGGGGTCTCCATCACTTATTTATAGTTGGAAACCATGCAGTTTTTAGGGTTAGGGTTTCTTCCTCATTTTCCTCATTATTTTATATTTTTATTCCTTTTTGGAGATTTTTGCTTTTTTGGAGGAATTTTGGATATTTTTAGAGGAAAAGAGGGTTTTATGGCCTTTTGGAGGCTTTTTAAGCCTTTTGGAGGCTTTTTGCATGGTTTTCTGGGTTTTTGATGGAGATATGGTAGGGAAAAGGACATCATAACTCATATTCTTTTTTCTTGAGGTGTGGAGAAGAGAAGAAACCAACTGACGCCCGGAACAACGATCCCAAAACACCTGCAAAGGACTAAAAAGTACATAACCTCAATAATGGATGAGGAATCATCTGATCATATGGACGAGGCGGGAATTCCCATGCTCGTATCAGGATATAACCAAGTAATATAAATGGCCTCAAAGGCTGAATGAGGAATAATCTCAATATATGGACGAGGCGGGCATACCCATGCTCGTATCAAGATACATAAAAGTGACTGTGAGGCCCGAAAGGAGGAACCTCTAGGATACATAAAAAAGCATTATGTATATCATAAGTGTCCAGAGGGGACAGAAATCTGGAACATACTGCTGGGCGGACCATGTCTGAGTTGAACAACTGATACACTGGAACGACAGCAGTGCTACTGAATGTGGTTCCAAAGGAACTAATGAGCTGCTGGATCAAAGTGACAACGATCATACGTGTAATGGTATACTGATCTGGAACGGAACTGGGTACTCAAGGAAGCATGGAACTGGATGGCTTCCGAATACAATCTCCAATGCAGCCCGGAAATCCACAGGAACATATAACTGGCCGTTCCCAAGTGACTCACCAATGTGCTAGAGTCGGGGGAAATCCGGGGTCTTCGACACATAATGGAAAGGATATACATCCTGCGCAATTCTCAACGATGCGAATAAGGTACTGAAGTCGAGCATGTGAGAAACAAATATTCGGAGAGGCAATGATGAGTCCTCCCAAAATGGTCCGTAGGCACTCATCACAGATGGTGATGGGTCCAAGGCGCAGGGGCCTCTAGGTCTATCCTCTGGAATAGAGGGGTTGTCGTCGATAGAGGGAGACCTGCAACTATCAAGGCAATGATGTTTCCTTGACAGGAGCACGAGGTAAAAAACCGAAATGTGATAGTACTGATGGCAGGGTTGATAAACTGGGGTAAAAAACTGGGCAAGTAGAGTGGGTGGACTCAAACTTCCTTTGTTTAGAGTATGATGGCGGGGATGATCGGGCAGCATATGGGACTGACTGGTGGTAAAGGGATCATAGCTGTATGGGATCTGAGGGTGAATGGGCTGAGGGAGACTCAAGCTGTGATGGTAGGATACTGCAGAATACTCTGAACACAGGCGACCTTAGTGGTGGTGCTGCCGAGAGGATTGATCATAGCGCTAAGAGGCGCGGGGGGACTTCTTCATGGGTGAAGGTCCTAGAAGAAGTGTGGATATAAAATGGTACTGTCATGTGGATTTTACGAGCCCAGGACAGTTCATGCTCGTGGTTGCTTTCAATTTTAAGGAGTTTGAAAGCAAATAAGAAGACTCTGAAGTAATAGAATGATACTGTCGTGTGGATTTTACGAGCCCACGACAGTACATGCTCGTGGTTGCTTTCAATTTTAAGGAGTCTGAAAGCAAATAAGAAGACTCTGAAATGATGGAATGGTACTGTCATGTGGATTTTACGAGCCCATGACAGTTCATGCTCGTGGTTGCTTTCAATTTTAAGGAGTCTGAAAGCAAATAAGAAGACTTTGAATTAATGGCCAGGCAAGGAGGAAGTGTTCAATTAAGGGACATTGATGGTGACCAGGACTGAAGGTGGGGGGAACACTGGTGGGCCTCCTTGCGGGGTGAATGAATGGTGGAAAAATAACGAAACATTTGCAGTATGACAGGAGTGGATGGCTCATGTAAAAAGTGTGAAATAATCTGATGACGGTTGATGTGGCACGCAAATTGATGCGGCAAGGTGTAGGGACGTAATGGTGAAATTGTACCAAGTGAGAGCGAGAAATGATCTCAAGCATCATCATGAGCTCGGAAAAAAGAATCCGGCGATATAAAATATGTGAAAAACTGAGAACGGCCGATGTGGGATGCAAACCAAGGCGACTAATGGTGTCTGAAAAAAATGGGTAAAAAATGACATAGAGAAAATAATGCAAGGAGGTGACCATCATGATGGTCCCCTCGTGCTGATTCCAATTGTGGAAACGGTTCGAAAAATGGGATCCGTATGGGTTCAGAAAAGCCAAAACAAGAAAAGGGCAACAGACTATAAATAGTAAATGGGCCCAACATGACATGTGTCATTTGACTATTGGACTTTGATTGGTGAGCACAGTGGACCAGAGCTTACTTGTCTTTTCTGGACGATCTGACCGGTGGATTGCAGAGTTGAGAGATACAGGTATTTTGTTGAACTCATACCTACATTTTGTTTGGAGTTGGGGGTTGGGTAGTGGGTCCCAGGGGATGATTTGTACGGTCCACGTGGGTGGACCGTGGGTTTAGGGGTCAAAGCTGTAGTCACCGACCGCGGGTTTAGGCCGTACAGTCGCGGCTAGGGACCGCGGCTGTAGGCTTGACAGCCGCGGTCTGGGACCGCGTCTGTGGACCGGGAAGTCGCGGTCGGAGGCCGCGGCTGTAAGCCGGACAAACGTGGTCGGACCGCGGCTGTGGACCAGGTAGCCGCGGTTGGAGGCCGCGGCTGTAAGTCGTACAGCCGCGGTCGGAGGCCGCGGCTGTAGGCTGGACAGTCGCGGTCGTGCCGCGCTGTTTCACTTGGTTGAGTTATTTGGGAAGGGTTTGGTTTTTTTTTTTTTTTTTTTTTTGACATGAGCCTGATGAGACTTCGTGGTGTGTTTGACAGGATGCCGCGGGTGTTATGGAGGGAGCGAGAGATACCTGAGGAGATCGTGACTATTGTTCAGGAGGATTGCCGGGTGCGGTCGATGCTAGGGCTTTTCGGACTACTGAAGTTCGCAGAGGTGCCGATGATGCAGTCAGCAGGATTGCTACTGAACCGGTTGGTGGATTTATGGGAGCCGGATACACTAGCATTTCGAGTACATGGAGAGAGGGTGGACCTCACCCTGACGGATTTTTATTTCTTGACTGGGCTGCCCTGCCTGGGGAGGGTAGCTGATACCCAGCCGCGGGTGTCTGCAGACTTCGATGTTGATGATATGCGGGAGAGACTCTGTAGGGCCGAGGCTGAGGTGCATAGGAATGCACTCTTGGTGAGGGATTTCCGGGAGCCAGTGGTGTGGGCGATGGCAGCATGTGTGGTGCGGATTTTGGTGTCCCAGTCACCTAAGAAGGTGTCTGGGGGCCAGCTGCAGCTCGTGGAGCGTGTGCTGGCTGGGAATTACTTTGCTTGGGGCCAGATGTTCCTGACTTGCGTACATCGACAGCTGACCGCAGCGAAGGAGTCTGGTAAGGGATTTTGTTATGGCTCATTTCTGTGTGCTTTCTTCATGGAGCGGGTCCCCACACTGCGGCCGCGAGTGCCGGTCAGAGCAGGGGGCTTGATGGAGCCTAGGATGATTCGGTGGGGAGAGATGATGCACTGCCGTGGTGGCGGGAATGTTGGGCGTTACTTCACTCGGGAGCTGTACCTGCAGTGGCTCCAGCTACCACTGATGTTGGATGACTATCCATACAGGGATATGGACTTCACTGGAGATCCGGATGCTCCATGGCCACCAGGACAGGCATGGGGGCCAGATGGTATGTATGATTTGTTTGCATTGTCCAGTTTATGTATATGATATATTGTTGATATATAGTAACTGACAAATAGTGTTTTGCAGATGTGGGTCCGAGGCCACCGCCAGGACATGTGGCACGTAGGGGTACTGTGGCCGTTCCAGCTTTGCTTGGGCAGGGGCATGTGCGTCGTCCAGATGCAAAGCGGACACTGGAGTCCGTACGGGTGCTTATAGATCGGTTGCTAGAGGGAGTGATGGACGAGGGGTGGAGGGGCCTGGATCCGGACGTGGTCCAGGATTGTATGAGGGCACCTCGGGATTTTAGAGGGATCACGATCCGGGTGGCCCTATTGGCGGACAAGGCACGGGCTCAGGGGCCCAGACGGGATGAGGACTCACCGGAGGAGGAGCAGAGGGAGGACTCAGAGGCTACAGATACTGGCAGTGATGCAGGATACGACTCTCTATAGGGAGTGCAGGGGGCTCCCCCCTAGTTTTGTAGTTGCGGCCTGTACCTTATGAGGCTTTAGGATGTATTACATTTGTTGTATAGCTGAGTACGGGGGCACTTAGGACCTGTATGGATAATGTATATATTGTTTTTTGGTTTGATGTAGAGATATATGTATGCACATGGATACACCCATTTGTTTTTATCATTGGTATGCACGTGGATGCGCTTTATGATGTTTCATCATTGGTACGCACGTGGATGCGCTTTATGATGTTTGATATGTTTGTATTGCACGTGGATGCAAGTAGTCTAGGATGTTAGGCACGTGGATGCCCCTTGTGTTTTTTAATTTGATGTGACATGATTTATGTATGTTTAGGCACGTGGATGCCCCTATGGATGCAAATGTGGTTTTATGGTTTATGTATATGAATGCAAATGTTGATGCAATGCAGTCTTTTTGGTTTTTTATATGGTTGGATGAGATGCTATGATGCATGATGGAGATGTTATATGGTGTGATGGATATGCCAATCTAGGATGTTGTTGGCCATTTGATCTGCGACACTATTTTGAGCTCTGGGGACATGTGTGAATGTGATGGATTCAAACTGTCGGCTAAGTTGTTTTGTACGCAGGAATTTTCTAGAGAGGCAAGGATCGCGCACCTGGTAGCAGTTGTTGAGCTGGGAGACAAGTAGTTGGGAGTCTAAGAACACCTGAAGGTGACGTATGCCCATCTGGAGGGCAGCAGTCAGGAGACCAGTCACAGCATCATACTCAGCCTGGTTATTGGTAGCAGCGCCTATACATGTTCCGTCAAGGTGAATCAGTTCGTGGGAAGGGGAATACAAGACCCATGCTGCAGAAGCTAGGTTGGGAGACCAGCGGCTTGCCCCATCCGCGTAACCAATGTAACGAGGTGGAAGATGGTCCATCTGTGGGCATGCAAAGACGATGAATGTGAGATTATGGTAAAAAAGGAAAAAACAAAAAGGAGAGCAAACTGTACAATGCGGACCAATGAGGTCGCGGCTTCAGTTATGGGTAAAAACGTTTAAGGTACAACCCATTACGGGGGTTGCGTAAAGGTTGGCCTTCAGAGTTAGCTAACACGTATGCCCCCTTGCCGAGGCAATTCTGCACAATGTAAGGGCCTTGCCACATGGATTCGAACTTTCCTTTACCTTTTTTGTCGTTGGCTTGGTCATAGGCGAGGACGAGGTCCCCCTTGTGGAAAGTTCGGGGGTTAACATGTTTGTCATAACTGGCTTGGGAGCAGATTTTGGCAGCCTCGATGTTCTGGAGGGTGGCGCGACGATCTTCATCGGCTTGTTCGAGGGATAATAGATGGTGCTCAAGGGGGGAGGTATCGGGTAGAAGCTCAACGGCGATGTGTAAGGCAGGTATCTGACACTCGATGGGGAGGACAGACTCTACACCGTGAATTAAATCAAACGAGGTAAAACCGATGGCGGTTTTGGTGGAGGTACGGTAAGCCCATAAGGCAGGGAATAACATATGGTGCCAATTGGATTTATGCCGATCAACAGTACGTTGGAGTATGGTTTTGAGGATTTTGTTAACAACGTCGACTTGACCATTCCCTTGAGGGTAGTAAGCTGAGGAGAAATGGTGTTGAAATTTGAGGAAGGTGGATAATTCGCGCCAAACGGAATATTCAAAGTGTGATCCATGGTCTGAGACTAACTGTTTAGGGACCCCGAATCGAGTGATGACATGGTTGAAAAAGAAACGGGCAGCAGTCTCAGCGGTGTAGTTGAAGGTGGGCATGGCTTCCGCCCATTTGGTGAAGTAATCGACGGTGACAACGATGTACTTATGGCCATTCGCAGATGTGGGTCTACACTCCATGAATTCGATGGCCCACTTACAAAAGGGACCAACGGTGACGACTGGGTGTAATGGAGCAGGTGGTGTCCAGGCTTTGGGGGCAAAAAGTTGGCAGTTATGGCAATGCTTGACCGCAGTGATGCAGTTAGTGAAAAGTGTAGGCCAGAAGTATCCGGCGCAGACGACCTTTTGGGCAGTGGCCATCCCTGAGAAATGGCCGCCGCAGGCACCGCTATGACAATCATTAAGGACCTGTTCAGCTTCCTCGTGTGTAAGGCAACGACGAAGAATCATGTCGATTCCTCACCGGTAAAGGACATCTCCAATGAGGAGGTAGCGAGAGGCTTGATGACGGATACAACGACGTCCATTACGAGTGACGGTGGGTCAAAACTTTTGCGTGCGCAGGTATAACAAGATATCACCGTACCACGGGTCTTCGGACGAGATGGTGAACAAGTGATTATCGGGTAACTCCTCGGAGATAGGTGGGGCCGGGATGAAGGAGGGGAGATCAGTGATGAGTTTGGCAAGCACAAGGTCTTTAGTGCTCTTAGGTGTTCGGAATGTGAGGTCATATTCCTGGAGGATAATGACCCATTTAGCCACACGACCTTGCAGGGGACGCCGGTTTAAGAGATATACCATGGGGTTAGAATCGTCGACAACTGTGGTATGACTAAGTAAAATGTAGTGTCTCAATTTTTGGATGGAAAATACCACGACTAAGGCTAGTCTCTCCTCATATGGGTAACGTAGGGGTGGTCCAGACAAGGTCTGGCTGACGTAGTAAATGACATGCTCTTGGCGTGAGGTGTCTTCTTGAACCAAGACTCCGGACACAGCATGTTCAGATGCCGAGTCGTAGAGGATGAAGTCTTGAGAGAAATCCGGAGGGGAGATTAAGGGGACTTGTGTGAGAGCTTTCTTGAGGTCTTCGAATGCAGCTTCTGCTTGCGCGTCCCAGACAAAGGGTACGTGGGTATGGAGCAGGTGCAAGAAACTGTGGACGGTTGTGCCGTAATCAGGAACGAAGCGTCGAAGAAAATTGGATCGCCCTTGCAGACTTTGGAGTTGTCGTAGTGTTCGAGGAGAAGGAAGGTCTAAGATGGCTTGGACTTTCAGGGGATCAACAGTAATTCCTTTCTGGCAAATGATGAAACCTAACAATCAGCCTGCCGGAACGCAAAAGACACACTTGTGTGGGTTCAAGCGGATATGATATTTGCGACAACGCAGAAAAACTTGCCGAAGGTCATCAAGGTGGTCTGATCGTTTTCGTGAACGAGCTGTAAGGTCATCCAGGTAGACGAGCAGGATATGGACCAAATCATGAAAACAATAGGTCATGGCCCACTGGAATGTGGCACCAGCATTTTTTAGGCCGAAAGGCATGACGCGATAGGCAAAGATGCCCCATGGGGTAGTAAAAGCGGTTTTGTACTGGTCTTCCTTTCGGATTTGGATCTGATTGTATCTGGAAAAACCGTCCATGAACGAGAGGACTTCATGCCCCACACACGCATCAATGAGCTGGTCAATGAATGGCATGGGGAAATTGTCTTTGGCACAGGCATGGTTTAAGTCTCGGAAGTCAGTGCATACTCGAATGGTGCCTTGTTTTTTGTTGACAGGAACAAGGTTTGAAACCCAGGTGGTATAGGCAATAGGATAAATGAATCCTGCCGTGCGAAGCTTCTCAATCTCTTCTTTGACAGCTGGGAGTTTTGAGGGATGAATAGGACGCTGTTTCTGACGAACGGGGGGTACGTCAGGCCATGTGTCAATGTGGTGCTCTATAATGGCAGGGTCAAGACCAGGCATTTCGGTATAGGACCAGGAAAAGACATCATGGAATTCTTTGAAGAGTGTTTTGTATTCCTCGATATCCTGCTCAGTGCAAGATGCTCCTAAAGCGATGAGTACGGGGGTGCCTCCGGGGGCAGCAATATCAATTTTGATGACAGGTGAGATGTTGTCCATGTTACCCTCTTTGAAGGCGTCAGGAGCAGGAATCGGGTCCTTGAACTAGTCAACCTTGGGGGGAAGGAAGTCTTTGGACTCGACTGTAAATTGGGTAGCAGTGTTAGAGGAAGATTCATCTGGGAGGAAGTAGGAACGATGGTGCATGTCATCCCAAGGATAATCCGGGGCAGTGAGAGCTTCGAGAATTTCCTCATCTGTACGGAATTTTTGGGTCGTCAAATCGATTGACGGGGATGTAGGGACGAAAGAGATCATATATATGGTATTAATCTCTTCGGAAGAGGGAGAGTCTGGGGGGTGGATCTCCACAATGGTGGGTGATGGCTTTTCAAGATCTAAATGGTTCATCTCAAAAAGAATGGGATTGACCTTTCTGGAAGGGGGAGAGACCGGGAAATGGATTTCCTTAATGCTGAGGCGTGCCATCTCGAGATCCAGATTGTTTATCTCAAAGAGAGTGGTATTAACCTCTTCGGAAGGGGAAGAGACCGGGGAATGGATTTCCTTAATAGTGAGTGGTGCCGTCTCAAGATCCGGATTGTTCATCTCATAGAGAGAGCTATTCTGTACTGGGGGAGATCGGGACAGTGATGGGAGTAATGCCCGTAAACATCGCATAAGGCACATGAGTGATTAGTGCGCAGGGATTTGTCGCGAGGCGTAGGGGTTGGATCAAGATGGAAAACCGAGATGGTGGGGTCGTCGTCGAGCATTTGCATGTACTTCTTTAATGCTGGTAAATGAGGACATAGGTGAGTCGCATGGCCCAACTCATCGCATAGCGCGCATTTGGGAGGAGCACAAAACACAGGGGGGCTTTTGACTATCTTAGTAGGTTGGATAGCAATGTAAGGTTGGGGGCCTCTGCCCCCAGTGGGTTTGGTAAGAGGAGGGGGAGGTTTTGTGGAGAGCGATGAGGTAGCGACACCGGGAGGTGGTTGACTAGTAGTGATGATGGGTTGTACCGGTTGCAGGACGACATCTGGTATCGGGGGACGAACGGGAGGTGAAAGATACCAAACGAGTAATCCTAAGGTTAAACCAGGGAGGTTGAGGGTAGCCATGACCGGGGCGCTAGCCACTCCTGAGGGAGGGAAGAGGAAAGGAATGGTATGAATGGGTGTAGTACCAATGTGAATAAGTACCGAAGGGGGTTTAGGCAACAAAGGTGTTTGATTAGTAGGAGTCCGCGTGATGTGGGACAGGGTACATAGGTCGGACACTTCAGTGGGAGGAGACGGGGGTGGAATAGATGGGAAGGTTGAGATCATTGGTGCATCGGAGTAAACGCCGGGACCCACTGAAGACACGAATGAGGTGGTGGCATCCGAAATAGGTTGTTCAACCATGGGGAGCACGGGCCCTATAGAAGAAACGACTATGTTGGTGGTACCTGAGATAGGTTGTTCCACCATGGGAAGAACATTTTCGGGCGCCGCAGGGGCATTGGGATCGTGGTAAGTAAGTTGTTCAACCGTAACTACGCATCCCTCATGGGGGAACATCATGATACGAAAAACGGTAGAAGCGACTTCCCGCATGGCATACATGTAGCTGCGGCCAAGTAAAAGGTTATAATCCAGCTGAGCATTGATAACCTCGATGTTGATTAGGACGGTTTTTCCAGCCAGCTGGAGGGGGACATTGGTCAATAGGCCTTGTGGTTGAGCTGAACGGCCGTCATAGGCTCGCAACACAGTAGAGGACTGCTGGAGAGGGGGGGATCCCATTTTATGCCAGATGGAGATGGGCATGACACATGTAGAGGCACCTTCATCGATAATGCATCGATGGATGAAACAATTTCGAATGGAGACAGAAACTTGGAATGATAAATTGGAAGGAAGGTGGGGTTCGGATTGGTCCAAATCAAATGCCATTAACTGCGAATCATTTGGATCGATAGCTCCAATGGCTGAGAGTAAAGTCTTACGCTGTGAAGGGCATTTTTTCAAGACTTCTAACGCAGACATGGCTGCGGGGGATTGGGATAAATCATTGACAATGTTGTAGTTAGATGTAGCCCGTGCATTGGGGTTGTTGTTGATACGGCGAAGTGGGAAACGAGCTCTTTTGGGAGCTCCATCTAGTGGAGGTGGAGGTATATGTAACGCTTGATCAGTGGGATGAGCGTTAGCGGGGTTATTGGCAGGAGGGGCTTCCGGGGTGGAGCCATATTGGTTCCGCCGAGTCTGGAGGTTGACCTCATCGGAGGACATCATCAATAGATGGTGGGTACCTGAGTCAAATATGGGTTGATCAGGAGCCGCATAAGTGATTTGTTGGATGGGTGCATTAGCTAGAGGCGGAGCCAATGGTTCAGTGTTCACTAAGCCTTGGTTTGGTAAGGGGTATTGTAGCACCAAAGGTGGCTGCTGAGGTTGTGGGGGATTGGGTGGTGCTTGAGGAGCCGCCTATCCTTGGCGTAGTCTATCAGCAGCCAAAAGTTGTTGAACTCGCTCCATAAGTGGACAAAAATGTGTGTAGTGGCCATAGACCCCGCAAACAGAACAAGGATAGTTCGTTCGTAAATTAGGGTTTTTAGCCTGCTTGGGCGGGCGATCAGGGTTTTGGTTGGTAGGGGCCGCGTTATTATTAGTGGGGGGATTAGGGTGTTGACCAGCTTGCTTGGTCTGTTTGTTGTTCCCACGATTGCGGCCTCTACCGTGGTTTTGTTGGCCCTGGTTGCGTTGGTTGTTCGGGTTTAGCGGCAGGTTTTCTTGGGCGTAAACCTGCCCTTGGGTAGTAGGTGGATTCTGAGTTTGCGCAGGTGCAGGAGCAGGCTGCGGTGGATAATATGGAGGTGGAGGCTGCACTGGTGCAGCGACTTGAGGGGGTTGTTGATAGTGCTGTGGAGCGGGTTGTGGGTTTGCCGCAGGGGCTCGCTGTGGCTGATAGTAATGAGGTTGGGCTTGTGGTGGTGCAAGAGCTGGTGCATCCTGCTGATGATAGCAGGGCTGAGGTGCGATCGGGGGGGCGTAAGCGGAAGTCACATTGCCGAAACACTGAGGTGGACAGGAGGGTCCATGGGAATGGTGTTCATGTGGCATTTGAGCATACGAGTTGGTTGCTCCGGACTGTGATGTAGCCCGCGAAGGTTCAAGGCCAGGGGGAGGACGGGCTATGGAAAATGGCTGAGGCTGCGAAGAGAGACGACCAATGATGCCGTCGGCAGCGTGGGATGCCCCCGGTGCATTGTGCTGGGAGGGGTCGCCTCGAGGGGCGTCAGGTATGATGGTATAAAGATAACCCGACTGGGCGTAAATGAGATCAAACTGCTGGGATTTAAGGATAGCCTCTTCCTCTAACTGGGGTCTTTCGGCTGCCACATCCTTAGCAATGAGCGGAAGGAGGGATTTGAGGAACCAATCTAGGAAGATTCGGTCATCTAACTTGATTTTGCATAGGCTACGGCGTCGCCGCCATTCGTGAATGTGGTCTGTGATGTGGGTAGTCGGGTTCTGTCTGCAAGAGAGGAGGATCTCAACACCCGCGTCATAGCGGACAGGTAACTGGAAGAACTGTAGGAAGGTCGAGGCAAGGGATGTAAAGGTGACATGGGTTCCATGGGGTTGCTCGATATACCACTTGGCAGCAGAGCCAGTGAAAGTGCGCTGTAATAAATGGAGGCGAATGGAGTCGTCTACTATGGAATTTGAGGAACACCATAGACGGAAGGACATGATATGGTTCTGTGGGTCCTCACCTGCCTTACCCTCGAACTTAGGGATGTCAGAGGGGAGCTTGGTAGGCATGTGGGGCCACGCAGGGTCATGTCGGATGGGGTCGTTCCATACTCTGATGTCTTTTAAAGTATTTACTGACTCTCTTTTCCAGGCAGTGTTCTTGCCATGTCTCTAGGATGTAACTATGTAGTTGTGCTAGAGAAAGGCCTCTATAGTTAATCTGTTTATCTTTCATGTATTGTTCTACTGCATCTGGAACGTGTCCTGGGAAGCTTCTAAGATAGTGCTTTAGATATGCTCGATCTCCTGATTTACCAGAGGAAATCAGTAGTTGTTGCATATAGCAGAAGTATTGCTCACTTTGTGAGAGATCACAGAGGTGAGCGAACATGAATAGAGAGGAGAGATGTTCTGAATCTTCTCGCTCATCAGAACCATAAAATTATTTACCTAGAGCTCTCAAGATTTGTTGGTCTGCATCTTCTGCTGATAGCTTTTCATTCCTATATTCCTGGGGAAGCCATCTCCACCATTCATTAGCAAGTCCAGACAGACCTACTATGATCTGGCCAGCCAACTGCTGTCTTGTGAGAGTATCGTTCTGAGTTCGTTTATACAATGTCCACTGGCTTAACATTTGGATTTCTGTTTTGATGTCTTCTCAGGATTAAAACTGGATATTCAGAACAAGATGGTCGGGCATCTGTGAAACAAGATTGTTCATGGAATTTATACCAAACTAGAGTTTAAGGTTTGGGGCTCTGGAAGCATTTGGCATCCTTACATCAAAAGTACGTTCAGGAGGTGGATTATGAGTGGATGAAGATTCATCTTGATGGAAAGTAGACATCATGTTGAGGTAATTTGTATCTAAGGCTGGAGGAAAGGATTTAAAATGGCCTATTCATTCTTTAAATTCATCAAATTCTATTTAATCTTTACCAAAGTTAAACTCTGGTCTATCATTTGTTGTGATGCTCATCATGCCAAAAGACACACTACGTTGGTGTCTATTTTCTGGATCTTTCTTCTTATGCCCTTGAACTTCTAAGGTGAAGATTGAGGGACTGAGACCTGGAACCCTCTTTTTAAGTTCTTGGTTTTGTCTTAAAAGTTATTCTAACTTGGCCCATCTTCGCTCAGTTTTATCAGCAGCTTTAGAAACTGCTTCTTTTATCTCAGCAAAGTCTGTTAGGAGGTGATCTATTAATCCTAATTTTGTTTCAATCAAAGCAATCTTTTGCTTCTCTTAGACTATGGCATTTTTTATGTTTATAATATCACAAGACATGTCATCTATGTTTTTTGCAGTCATCTTATGCTGCATGTTGCCCCAATTTCCTAGCTTAATGTCATCTGGAATTGACTCATCAGGACTAGAGGATTTATAAGGAAGGAATTCCTTCTTGACTGAGCTGTTTGTTGAATACTGATGAAAAGGAATTTTGGGTAAGTTCCTTCCTGGGAAGTAGGACTTCCTGCCTTGATTTATAGCTTCATAGGCATCATTCTGTCTGGGTAGACTAAACACACCTAGAATTGGGTTCTCTTTTTGCTTATGATGCTGAATTCTTTGTAATATCGTTCTGCAGGCTGGGCAATCTCTGTGTTGGCCATGGTGTTCTGTCTCATAAAGGTCAGTATAGGAAGTCGAAGGAGACTGAGATATAGAGGAAGAGCTTGAGTCTGTCCTTCTTTGGTCTTGGTTATAAGAAGTCTTGGAAGTAGACCTGATAAGAGGTGAGGAGAATTTGGGGGCAGGAGTCTGATCTAGTAATCTAAAGGAACTGGTATGTCTGTCAAAGGTTAAAGGTTTACTTGCAATAGAGTGTTGTAAACATTCAGCATTCCTTAACTCCTGGTATTTCACTTCCCATTTCCGGGGATAATTAATTCCTGTCCACTCGAATGTGACTAGAGTGGCTTGGTAGGATTTGTCATATTCCACCATGCTTTGGAGGCGTGAACTCTGATGGACTTTGGATCTGAGAGGCATAAGAGTATCGTTACCAAATCTAATGCAAACAACCCCTTTCAACTAGATTATCTTCGAGCCCTGCATCATGTGAAATCCTTGGGGAAGGATGTAGGCTTTAAGGAGGTCATAGATATGAGGATCGTCAAGGATAACTGAATATTTTGGGAAAATAGTCCTGAATGTAGGACCATCATGGAGAGGAGGAGTAAAACCACTGATAATGGTATCTACAAAATTCTGATGGCGGGTGTCTACTGCAACACACAAAGAAGAGATAGGGAGGTAAGGTCTGACAAGAGGTCCTAAACCTAATTTGATGGCACCAAGGTGTGCATATTTGAATCCAACTTTAATATCCCAATCAATTTGTTGGCGATCAATTAAATTAATATGTATTGGTTCTTCAGAATCTATAAATGAAATATGAACAGAGGAGATTTTGATCTTTGTGGCAGAATTATATTGCCACCACTTTAGTTTATACACATCAGAAGAAAAAATACGAGGAAACTGCCAATCCTGAGAAGGATTGAGATCTTGGATATGAATTACCAAAGAGTTTGACTCAGAGGATTCATTCTTATAAGAGGAACGTCGGTCAGCTAAGGATACTTCTGTATTATCTTCCTGCTGGCAATCTAGGGTAAGGTGAGAAATTGTATCCATTGACGGGTCCATTTTTCTAGGATTTAGCCTCACTAGGGTTTTCTAACACAAGGACTTACTTCACACTCTCTCTACTACTGCCTTTACTAAAACCTCATATAAATCCCTAAACCCAATCTATCCAACTCAACTACCATTTCCGTAGTATACATAATACAATTTTACTAGCTTGTTAGCCAAATATTTGCAGAAGAAGAATAACAGAGACCGAGATAAGAATTTGGACCAACCTACAAAATGAAATCACTTAAACGCTGCTGGCTCTGATACCAACTTCCACAAGATCGAATAGCATCTTGAAGACCATCGTGGGCCGGTACTGCTCCACTTTGTACTCTATTGGTAGTCTTGTGTGTCATGATAAATATTCTGGGTCCCCATATGTCTACAGACCTCAATGGACAAGATAATGACAGTGGTACCCCAGATGAAAGAATCTTGACTCATTAGTGCCAGTCATAGGTCACCGGATTACCAGTTAAAAATGTATAAATAAAGGACTTCGGATTCATTTGAAGGATAGGGTTTATGAGTCTTAGGTAGCTCTGCAAGTAAGTTAGAGTGTGGGAAATGAGCAGAAGGTAGCCTCGGTGCCTTTGAGTTCCCAAGTCTGTGTCTGTAAATTTGTGCTTGTCTGAGTGTGGGAAACGAGCGGAAGGTAGCCTTGGCGCCTTTGAGTTCCCTAAGTTCTATCTGTAAATATTGTGCTGAGAGTCTGGTAGTGATGAGCTTCGCCCTCTGAAGCCAATCTACCTATATGTAATGAATGCAACCGCATTTTAATGAAGAATCTTTGAATTTGACGAAACATCAACTCTCCGCACTCCATACAGATTCATTGATTTGATGCTGAACATAATTTTTGGGAGGGAAAATGGAAGAAATTTCAAAATAGGTTGGGTACTAGTTATATTTTTTGTCGCTACCCAAGGTACAATTTTTAATTGGGAGAATATAGTGTCAAACAGTCTGTCAGCTTGTATCACTGCAACATTGGGAGGAGTGTCCCAAAAGAAGATAGAGTTTTACATGAGTTCGATATTGATTGATTGCATTCTATGTACTCAGCCTTTCCTAGCATTGAATTGCTAATGGGATCAAGACTGGGCCCCTATGTATGCTGTTTATAATTTGTTATGGGCCCACAAATATTACAACCATTACAAGGAGATTTGTGAGAACTTCATCATGCCATTGTATACATTAATTTTCTTGACCGAATGTAATTGTATGTTAGATGAAGCCTTGGAAGTTGTGGAAAACAATGGAAATTATTATTTTACATAAGAAGGCTTATATTTAAGAATGTATGGTGGTTCGAAAGCCCCTTCTCTTCTACCGAAGTATGCCATAGACTATGTAATACATAAAGAGGCTGCGAGACAGTTGTACATTGATGCGATAGGAAATTTCCTTTTTGAGTAGAAGAAGGTATTATATCTTGCAGTTCCCTTTTTTATAGGAAGTTACGAATTTTCCAGGGTAAAAAATGTAGTAAAATTTGTTAAGGAGTTAGAGTATTTTCACTTCGGTGAAATGAATTTCCATAGGAATGACTCTGAGGATAAAGTTGCTGATTATTGCACAACAACTGGAGTACATTTCGAGTATACAAATTTCTGGGATAAAGATGAAGAGATCTTTCGGAGTGCCCAAAACATGACGGCTTTGAGGAAGAGATTCAAGCAAAAGATAGCTACCGTGGGAGGAAAAGGTAAAAGAACTGATAAAATTGAAAGGCAGGAAGAATATGCATCCAAGAAAAGGCAAGAAGAAGCTCATAGGTTAGCAAAAGAAGCAGAGAACTGCTTGTGAGCTGAAGAAGAAGAAAAGAAAAGGACGACTGAAGAGGTGGCAAAGAAGACAGAAGAAGAAAAGAAAAGAAAAGAGGAAGAAAAAATACTAAGAAGGCAGAAAGAAAGTGAAGGGCTGATATTAGAAGATGCAAATAAAGAAAAAGGGAAAACAAAGAAGACAGCAGAAGGATTGAGAACAGAAACACAAGAATAACAAGACCCTACTGATCAAGGATAGGTTCAGTCTGATATTGACCCATTAGAGCTTGTTGTTCCTTCTAGTAGTATAGTAGGAGAAGGCTCAGTGTCAATATCTGGGGTTGATTTAATTCATTTCATTCCCACTGAAGGGGAGGAGGTTCCGAATTTTAATACTATCTTCTATGACAAGGAAAAAAAGAGGATTGTCAAAAGAACAGAAAAAAAATATGAACACTGGAGGTAAACCAGGAGTGATGGTGACTGATAAGATAGTGGTTCACAGTACACACAAAGATCCATGATTAATAGAAAAATCTAGGGTATCCCTAACCTTAGCCACTGAAGATAATGTGGATAGAATCATGACAGGTCTAGAATAGTCTCAGAAAAGGGTCACACAAGTGAAAGAGACTTTGAATAAAGAAAGGAGTGAAAGTCAGAGTTATAAAAGGAAGTATGAGGATATGATCGGTGAAGTTGAGGTATCAAAGGCAGAGTGTCAAACTCTACTGGTGAAGAAAGATACTTTGGTAATATCTGTAGGAAATATAGAAAAGGAATCTCAAGCCACCGTGGCAGAGTTTGGGAAACTACAGCAGAGATGTTAGAGTTTGGAAGCAGAAAGAGATAATCTTAGGCTATTAGTTGAAGAGTTGAATAAGTAAAAGAGAGAGTTAGAAGGTAAATTTATGGAGCTGGAAGTACAAAATACCACTGCATAAGGGAAAGCTAAGCTGTATGCAAGTCAGATAGTATCCTTGGAGGAACAAAAGAATTCACTAGTAGTTTCATTGAAGATGCCTATGGAGTAGAAAGTTGATATTGGACCTTTAAAGAAGCATGCTCTTACGCTCTGAAAGAATATTCATCAAATGTAGCTGTAGATGGTGGAAGAAATATTTAAGGTTCAACAGATAGACATAAGATTATAGGAAATTGTAAATACAACTTCTTATTTTTTGGATAGGACACATGATATATTAGAAGCTCTACAGGGAAGGATGACATGGGTAAAAACAAATAAGGAACCTCTCGCAAATGTATTTGTCAAAGACCTGGAAATGATTAAGCTTGAATATGAGCTGATCAAGTTTGCTAGCAAAGTAGCAAAAGAACTTGTTAGCACTCTGTTTGCATCAGTCGAGTTATGGGTCGGAAAGAATTCAGAAGGGTCCTATTCAATGAAGAATTATACGTACACCCTTTAGGTTATCCAATGGATAGTTTCTATCAGTTGGGACCATCAGATGAAGAAGAGGGATTGATCTATGGTGGTAGATCCTTCCAAAGGTCAAGGCATTGCAGCAGCAAAACTGAGATAAAGAGGAGTCGTAGATCAACGATCCAGAAGCACAATGAAGAAGATCGACGATGGAGTATGGTTCCATAGGCCTAAAGATGTGAGGAAATATCTAAGTTGGGTATTCACGAATCCTGTTAAAGGGGACCAGAAATGAAAGGCCGAGATCTAGGTGAAGCCCTATCGACAGACTTAGGCGCTTTCACTGGGAAAACATGCTTGGTAGAAGGAGCTTTCCCAAATTGTGAAACAGGTTAAAAGGCGGAAATGTCTAACGATGGAGATGAGAGCATGAGAATATCTACGGCCCTAGATAATTTCGCGATCCAAACTTGTGCGGATAAATTCATGATTCCAAATCGCGAAAAGTGGTACCGATTGCAAAGATCAATAGTCACGACAAAGGTGGGGATAGATCTACGGTCGTGGTTCATTTAGTGATCTGAACTAGCGTGGACAAGATATGGGTCTCAATTCATGAAAAGTGGTAAAGTCCTCTCCGATCAACGGTTGCATGGAGAGGCCGATATCGATTGACGGATAAGAAACATACCACGGTCTAAATATGCTCGCTGGATCCAGGAAAGAGGAATAGGTGGTAGAAGTTAAAGAAACGTGGACGATGGATGTGAAAGACCCCCCAAATCAGAGGACTGAAGAGGCCTCAAGGCTATAGGTATCACATCCAGTATAGATTTGATAGTAGAAGAGATGTTCCCATGCATGATCTGCCTCCCAGGAGATTAACTGATTCCTCGATGCCATTTGCGATAGGCCTAAGATGAATATCACGTCCAATGTCACCAACTTTCCTGGCTCTATAGGTTTGGAACGCAGAAAAAATAGTAGGGAATCAGGAAGTTCAGGTTTTTTGAAGTGACGAATTTAGCCTCTACACGCAGCAAAGAGATGCAGCAAACTAGATCCGCTTAGCACCACCATCACTGTAAGTGAAAGGGCAAGAAAGTTCAGATCCAAATGATTTAAACCAACTGGGTAGCCACGCAGGAAAGTGATTAAAGTCTTATCCATGTCATATAAGATAAATGAACATTAGAGGATAAGATCTTCGCCCCAATGTCACACATGCTATTGTCATGATGACTGATGTTCAAGTGTATAGCCATCTCTAGGTCAATTCGGATTGCCCTATATAGTGCCACCTTTTGAAGCTGTTGAAGTATGGAAATGGGTAGATGGTGAGAGATAGACCAGAAAGATTCAATTATGAGAATTGTTGCACTCTTTCACAGATAGCCATGGCTGTGTGGTTTGAGAAGCTAGTTCGACAGGGGTTACTGATGGTTGGTGAACATAAAATTATGTTTCTTCATCGTCCTGGTTTTTTACACCAAGAAAGCATCAACCACTGGGGCACAGATGTTAAATACCTATGGATATTCACCTATTTCCACATAGCCCTACCTTCATATGCGCTGTGCATGGGTTTTTACATCCCAGGGACGTCCCTCTGACACCTCCAGTTGCATTCATGACCTCCAAAGTCCCAACTCACAATGGTGGCTAAGCTGTTGGAGCAAATGATCGGTTTGGGACAGTAGAGGTCCAAATCCTTCATCACCGCCCCTATAATCTCCACTTAACAACTTTACCGGGGGTGAGGAGGAGCTCAAACCCACACCCAGCTGCACGGCCTGTGAGAGAATCTTCCTCATCGGAGGAAGAGAGCTGTACAAAAATGATAAGCCACTCTGAAGGATTATCATCATTAAATGCATGGCCACCCTTTTTCCAGTTCCCTCCTATAACCGTGTTACTAGACGAGTGAGGGGTTGGAAAATGGCTGGGTATCGAAGCATGGGGTTTCTTGTCAGCCTTTGAGTTCCACGGTTTAAACAAGGAATGCTAGTTAAAAGAAGCAGAAAGGCACATCAAAGAGCAGTCCGAGTCAGTAACAGATCACCATCAACCGATATAAAGATCGTTTTTATACCAAATTACCTGAACCAAGAAAACTCTGCGCTGTCAGTCCAAATTACCATGTGCGGCAGCCCCATAATGTTTGTTCATAATTGTAAATCGTGGAAATAGTACCACATTCTAGAACTGTTAGTGTCTGATTGTGACTGAAAACATTTTTTAGGTTTTCTTCATTAGAGGAAATTTGGGGTCTAAAATGGGCCTTATAAGAAAACACGCCAACTATAAATTTTGTGAGTTGGAATTCAAGAACCAATAGAATTTCAATAAAATGAGTCAACCATAATCGTTTAATTGACATATTTGTCTAAAAGAAAACTACTTTTTTTGTTCGTATTTTCGACATATATCCTGTGTTTTTACTCAAATTTCAAGCGGGAGAGCTTGGTGGATGCGGAATTTAATTCTGCATCCAATGAGTACCCACACTACATACTTTTGACAGACCCCATTGCCCCAAAAATAATAAATACATGAAAAATGTGATGATTGGATGCGAAATTTAATCCCACATCCAACGAGTACCCAAACTTCATACTTTTGACAGACCCCGCTACCCCAAAAACAAGAAATACCTGAAAAAACGTCACGATGACATCATCATCACATTTTTTCTGGTATTTCTTATTTTTGGGGTAGCGGGGTCTGTCAAAATTATGAAGTGTGGGTACTCGTTGGATGTGGAATTAAATTCCGCATCCAACAAGCTCTTGCGCTCATAATTTGAGTAAAAACACAGGGAGATATGTCGAAAATACGAACAAAAAAAATAGTTTTTTCATTCTTCCTCCAAAATTAATAAATAATATTTTATTATTTTAAATATTATTTTATTATTTTAAGTATTATTTTATTATTATCCTTAGGAGGCCCATTTTAGACCTCAAATTTCCTCTAATGTCGGAGAATAGTCTTAGTGCTAAAATAGTATAAATATACTCCCGATAGAGGGAGATAGGGGTTGGTTGAGAAACTTTCAAGCGCTGAGGCTCTCCATTGTAATTAGTCTTTGGTTTTCATGTTATGAATAAGTTTGCAGAGGAAGGATTGTCTTTCAAGGCATAGATTCCTATGTCATCGTTTCTTTCAATATGTAATTTTCTTACGTGAAATTTTCATCCTGTTTTCATTCTAGTTTGTTAGTTTCTTTCATGTTTGAAATAAGTGTATAACAGTTTGGAATTCATACATGCTATACTCCATCTGTTGTTTCAGATATTCATTCAATATTTCTTCTAAATTCACACAGAATTCACCCTGTAGATGCTCTGCATGATGGGTTGTTTCCTCTCGTCTACTAATCACCTGCTAAATATCTCCGGATTGTAAGATCGACGACTATCTTGCCTCTGTTTGTAAATTTATGCCATTCTTTACCTCCTGGAATATGTTCCCTACTTGGACCATCGACTCCATTTCCAAATGGTTCCTTTATTTGATAGTCCCACCTACATCTTACATCAATGCACCCACCCTATTCAGGAGTCTGGCCTCATGACCATTCTTAATCGAATATATTACGTGAGTAAATATGGAGAGTAAGCGAGAGATCCCTCTCTAACTGTGCTGGGCTAGAGTCACAGTCTAAAGCCGTTCTATTGTTTCCCAGGAGAGAACCCTTTTCCACCAACCTATGGGCTCAATCTCGGTGCTAACAAACTGGCGCCATTGTCGGGGACGAGATTGAAGATCATCCCTGGGAAGAACGACATAGTTTTAGATTTGGTTGTTGATGGTGAACAATGATCAGACATCAAGAAGATTGTCCACTTTTCACACAGTGACTCCACTCTTAAAGGATTCATACTTCAGTGACTCTGCTGGTGGTACGACCTGGAAATCAAGTTGTCAGAAAGGACCGAAAAGCTCCGTTGGGAAAATGGACCCCTTGTAAGGCTCGAAAATGCATGGTGGAAGGGTAAGATACTCGAGTTTCCATTTCTTCCAAGATGCCTTGTCTTGCCTGGTAATTTTGTTCTTATCCTTTCCTAAATTTATCAAAATAGCCCTCCATGGTTCTTTTCACTCAGAACAAAGCTATGAATATATTCCTGTATATCCTTCTTTACGAACCGAGAGCATGGCATCATCTGGTACATTTGATTTTGACCAAGATCTTTCACCTGAAGCTCATGACATTAAAGGTCACCTTTGTGACCCTCATGAAACCTCGGTTAGAAACATATCTATATCGCCTAACACAGTCTCTCCCAGTATTCCAAGCCAATATAAGCCACTACAATTGCCTCATATCCTCCATGATTTTCCTTTGAAGCATTACAAGTAACTCCCCAAATTTCACGGGGAATCCAAAGACTTCACTTCTGGAAAACATTTACAAGCCTTTTAGCATTTCTTTGACCTTTTTGAGATAGAACATGATGATGTTTGCATGAGGGATTTTGCCCAGTCCTTGCAAGGAGATGCTAAAGAATGGTTCAAACACTTGCAGCCTAAGTCCATCAATACCTGGGACGAGTTTTCTTACACCTTTTTGAAATTTTGGGGTAGAAGAAGGCCACTAGATCAAATACTTTCAGAATTTTATTCCTTGAAGAGGTATGAGGGTGGGGCTATATCTAGTTTTAATAGAATATTTGCAAGGTTTTATTATAACATGCCCAACGAAGTCCAACCTCTTGAAAACGCTTCCAAAATGTATTATGCAGCTACCTTTCCTCTTTAACTGTCATTACTTCTTTTGGAGAGGAAATCAACTACTCTACAACACATGTTTACTGATTGTTTGGAGGTTGAAGAAAACCTTAAGATGTCTCAGAAGGTGTCAGGTCAAGACAATGGTGGTGAAGTGAAATATACATTAAAATTGGTTGGGCCACATAAACGAAAAGGGGTAGTCCCTGCTGGGCTAAATATTTCCATTACCATGCAGAAACATGATCAACCTGATATATAAGAAGATGGTTCTACTGTTTTATTTTCTGAAGGTTGCAATCTGCTTAGCACCGAGTTCATTAATGATGATTTTAAAAAGGATTTCGGTGTACCTGTGTATGATGAGTATGAGGAGGAGTACTTGGAAGCTATACCTGAAGAGCCAGTTATAGAACCAAGGTCTACTAATGGAGAAAATCAAGCTGTAATTCAAAGTCATAAGGCTGAGAAAGGAAAGGATGATAAGTGTGCAAAAGGTGACAATATACCCTTTTGTTATTCATCATTTGAATTAATAAGATGCAGGATTAAATCCTCTAAGAAGAAGCAAAAGTTAGAGGATATGGTGTATTCGATAGAATTATGTGGAACATAAGATGATAAAGGGGAACAATTATACAGTCCCTCTCCACTTATTAATGCATCAGAAATTTGGGATGAGGCATTGGGTTAGAAGGAGGCAATAGTTCTCAAATAGAGGCCTTCTTTGACTTTTTACCTTCAGGAATATCACCCTATAGAAAAGGATTGTGCTGGCTCGATGTTGTTGAAGAAAGAGATGATATCCATGCTGAGGCGTATAAGGAAAGTGAAGCCTCGACTCCAAAAGTTCTGAATGAAAGGGTAGATATTTCATTTGAAAGCGGTCATGGAAATCCCCTTCGAAGATCTTTCGAACATCGGCCTGATATCTTGCCAAAGGAAGGGAATTTTGGACAGTTTTCCCATGATGAACAGAAGACGAAATATGCTGGAGGTTGCCGCGTTTTATACGACCCCATAGCAGAGTAAATGAAGGAGTTGGGTAATGGTAATGAATGGTTATATCTATACCGTAAGGATCAATTTATTTGTTATAGATTTCTCCCATTATGCATTTCATCTCTGTACTTAATCAAGCATGAAAAGGAAACAATATTATTGGGTAATTTGCTTGATTGGATTCATTGGAAGTCAGAGTTCACTTGATTAGGCATGTGTGCTAAATTAGGTAGAGTAGGTAGGAACAAATAAGCTCAAAAATCATTGAGCATTTCCTTCAATACTATTTAGTTTGTTTTCATTTTTAGTTGTAAGTACAGGTTTGTAGTCACAACTGTTCTCAGTTTCAGAGTATGGTTAAGAGCGTAGTTTGCAGAGTGACATAAATTTTCTACAGCAGTACCTCAGAGCCGGTTGAAGGTTTCAAAGGAAAGATTGGGGGCAACCCAATGGATTTGGCACTTGGTCTATGCGGAGTCTTTGCTACCTCACTGAGAGGATAGAATCCCTCGTGGAGCCAGCTGTTAGCACTCCGTTTGCAACAGTCGAGTTATGGGCCGGGAAGAATTCAGAAGGGTCTTGTTCAATGAAGAATTATACATACACCCTTCAGGTTATCCAATGGATAGTTTCTATCAGCTGGGACTGTTAGATGAAGAAGAGGGCTTGATCTATGGTGGTATATCCTTCCAAAGGTCAAGGTAATGCAACAACAAAAATGAGATAAAGAGGCGTCATAGATCAACGATCCAAAAGCACAATGAAGAAGATCGATGATGTAGTATGGTTCCATAGGTCGAAAGATGTGAGGAAATATATAAGTTGGGTATTCGCGAAGCCTATTAAAGGGGACAAGCAGTGAAAGGACGAGAATTAGGCGAAGCCTGATCGACATCTTGAGACGGTTTCGCTGGGAAAACATGCTCGGTAGAAGGAACTTTCCCAGATTGTGAAACAAGTTAAAAGGCAGAAATGTCTGACTGCGGAGATGAGAGCATGAGCAGATCTATGGCTCTAGCTGATTTCATGATCCAAACTTGTGCGAATAAAGTCACGATTCTAAATCACGAAAAGTGGTACTGACTGCAAAGATCAAAGGTCACAACAAAGGCGAGGACAGATCTACGGTTGTGGTTCATTTCACGATATGAAGTAGCACAGGCAAGATCTGGGTCTCAATTCATGAAAAGTGGTAAGTTTCGCTTCGATCAACGGTTGCATGGAGAGGTCGATCTTGGTCGATGGATAAGAAACATACCACGGTCTAAAGTTGCTCGTTGGATCCAGGAAAGAGGAATAGGCGACAGAAGTTAAAGAAACGTGGACGATGGATGTGAAAGACCCCCCAAATAGGAGGGCTGAAGAGGCCTCAAGGCTATAGGTATCACATCCAGCGCAGATATGATAGTAGAAGAGACGTTCCCATGCACGATCTACCTCCTAGTAGATTAACTAATTCCCTGATGCCATTTGTGATAGGCCTAAGGTGAAGATCACGTCCAATGTCACCAACTTTCCTGGCTCCACAGGTCTTGCACATGGCTCACGTAGAAAAAATAGTAGGGAATCATGAAGTTCATTTTTTTTGAAGTGACAAATCTGGCCTCTACATGAAGCAAAGAGACGTTCCAAACTAGATTTGGTCAGCACCGCCATCACTGTAAGAGAAAGGGAAAGAAAGGTCAGATCGAAATGATTTAAACCAGCTGGGAAACCATGCAGTAAAGTGCTTAAATTCTTATCCATGTCAGATAAGATAACTGAATGTCAGAGGAGAATATCCTCACCTCGATGTCACACATGATATTGTCACAATCACTGGTATTCAAGTTCATAGCCATCTCCAGGTTGATTCGACTTTCCCTATATAGTGCCACCTTCCGAAGCTGTTGAAGTATGGAAATGGGAAAATGGTGAGAGATAGACCAGAAAGGTTGAATTACGAGAAGTTTTTTACTCTTTCACAGATAGCCATGGCTGTGTGCTTTGAGAAGCTAGTTTGACAGGGGGTACTGATGGTTGGAGAACATAAAATTACATTTCTTCATCATCCTGGTTATCTACACCAGGAAAGTTCCAACCATTGAGGCACAGATGTTAAATACATAGGGAGATTCACCTGTTTCCACACAGCCCTACCTTCGAATGTGTTGTGCATGGGTTTTTACATCCTAGGGATGACCCTCTGACACCTCCAGTTGCATTCACGGCCTCCAAAGTCCCAACTCACAATGGTGGCTGAGCTGTTGGAGAAAAAACTTGGTCTGGGATAGTATAGCTCTGAAGCCTTCATCACCACCCCTATAATCTCCACTTAACAACTTTACTGGGGGTGAGGAGGAGGCCAAATCCACACCCAATTGCATTGACCTTCCTCATCGGAGGAAGAGAGATATACAAGAATAATTAGCCACTATGAAGGCTTATCATCATCAAATGCATGGCCACCCTTTTTCCAATTCCCTCCTATAACCGTGTTACCATACGAGTGAGGGGTTGGAAAATGGCTGGGTACCGGAGCATGGGGTTTCTTGTTAGCCTTTGAGTACCACCGTTAGAAGAAGGTAGGCCAGTCAAAGGAAGCAGAAAGGCACATCAAAGAGCAGTCTGAGTTAGCAAAAGATCACTAGCATGTGATATAAAGATCGTTTTTATACCAAATTGCCTGAACAAAGAAAACTCTGCGCTGTCAGTCCGAATTACCATGTGTGGCAGCCCCATAATGTTTGTTCATATTTGTAAATCATGGAAATAGTACCACATTCTAGAACTGTTAGTGTCTGATTGTGACTGAAAATATTTTTTAGGTTTTGTTTCAGAGAATAGTCTCAGTGCTAAAATAGTATAAATATACTCCCGATAGAGGGAGATAGGGGTTGGTTGGGAAATTTCAAGGGCTAAGGCTCTCCATTGTAATTAGTCTCTATTTTTTGTGTTATGAATAAATTTGTAGAGGAAGGATTGTCTTTCAAGGAAGAGATTCCTGTGTCGTCGTTTCTTTCAATATGTAATTTTCTTACGTGAAATGTTCATCCTGTTTTCATTCAAGTTTGTTAGTTACATTCATGTCTGAAATAAGTGTATAATAGTTTGGAATTCATACATGCTATGCTTCGTCTGTTGTTTCAGATATTCATTCAAGATTTATTCTAAAGTCACGTAGAATTCACCCTGTATATGCTCTGCATGATGGGATGTTTCCTCTCATTTACTAATCACCCGCTAAATATCTCCGGATTGCAAGATCGATAGCTATCTTGCCTCTGTTTGTAAATTTACGCCATTCTTTACCTCCTGCAATATGTTCCCTACCCGGACCATCGACTCCATTTCCCAATGGTTCCTTTCTTTGATAGTCCTACCTACATCTTACATCAACACACCTGCCCTATTCAGGAGTCTGGCCTCCTGACCGTTCTTAATCGAATATCTTATGTGAGTAAATATGGAGAGTAAGCGAGAGATCCCTCTCTGACTGTTCTGGGCCAGAGGCATAGTCTAAAGTGGTTCTATTGTTTCCTGGGAGAGAACCCTTTTTTGCCAACCTATGGGCTCAATCCTGATGCTAACAGAACTAATAAAGACAGTGAGGAAGACGAAGAATGCATGTGCTGAATTTTGTAGGAGAGTGCTCCTAATGTACAATTGATGTCAGATATCTACTGCAAGGATATTAGAAGTTCTGCCAGAGCATGAAATATTGTTGAACCAATTATAGAAACGATGCAACGAAGATGAACAGGCCATTCAGCAAGTCATGGAGTCAGATGAAAAGGTACTTAAAACTGAAATAGCACCTGCAACTGTGAGTAGTCACTTGCTGGAAGACCAACTTCACTTGATTCCTTCCAGGGTAGTGGATGTAAAAGCACAGGTTGCTAAGCACAAAATTACTATCAGATTTCTCGAAGCTTCTGGTTTTGAGAACATAGCAGCAGATGCAAATGCATGCAGGAAGTTTATGAACGAGCAAGCTAGATCCTCTTAGTTGGATTGTCTAAGCAATTTTGATAAATGATGTAATATATTGTATTTATCTTTTTGAGTTCACAAGCTAAAAGACAAAATTTTGTAAAGGAAAGGTTAGGAGAAGCCCAAAAGACAACGAGGGAAGCCCAAGAGATTTTGCTTTTTTGTATAAATATAGGCAAGCTTTATGTATCAAGGGACCTTTTTTTAGACTATCTTGAGGCAATATTATTGTAATAAAAACTATTTCATCTTATAATAAAGAGTTATATTTTTTGGCTGGAGAAAGCACTGTGGGGTTTCAAATGCTTGACATGGATTGGTTGGATGTGAACTATTTTTGTTTCAGCTTGTTTCCATGAACTGTGAGATCGTTCTAACTTATGAATTCTTTCATGTTATGAATGTGCTCCTGTTTATTTCCACAATCGTATTTGAGTGATGAATGTTTTAATTAACAATGAGCTATCTCTTTGTTTATCTGTCTATTGATATTTATGTATTCAGAAATATTAACAACTATCTATAATGTTCTAAATGCATGTTATACAATACATTACTCATCATTAATTACAGTATTTCTCCCTAGGGATAGTCTTTGTTTATGATTTAGAAGCGATAGAGGTAAGACGAGAGGTAAGAACCTATGCATCACATTGTGACACTGCTCGTTATCTCTATTGTTTGCATTTAGTTAGGCACTTGCATATCATACATAAATATAAAACTAAAAAAAAATACACCTAAACGGTGGACCGGGCCGCAACTGGTAAATCTTTTTAACCATTACTTAACCTACGGTAGCTGGACCGTAAACTGGATGGATTCCCCATACAAAACACTAACAAGATGATTGGGAACATTTATTGGGTAGAATACCTACTGTTGTTACCTGTGATTTTCCAGGCCTCAACAATTTTGGCACTAGAAGGACGGCCACCAGTGCATGGCTGACCAAGGAAATCTATTTTCTCGAGATTACTCCACCAATGATAGTTCTGAAACCAGCTTGCCTCAGAAACCCACTCTTGAATAAAAAGGAAAACGGTATCTCTATTCCATTGATAACGAAGTAGTTGAATATTTAAGGAGGATTACCAGGGCGTACACAAAAAATATTGGAGGGTTACATATTATTCCTGCTTTACCCAGAAGAGAGTATCAAAAGAAATATCGTCCTCAGTTAGACGATTCAATGTTGGTGGAAGATCTTGAAGAATTGGTAGAAACAACTTTGCAAGAAGTTGTCCAACCTTTGAATTAGTTGGGACCATATTCCCCTCATTGTTCTCATTTTCAAACACCTGTCCAGTCTCCTCCTCCATCTCCACTCAGAATCATGACCAATGTGAATGCAAATCAGCCACTACCATAGCCTTCTTAGAGGGCTAGATCTCCTTTAAACCTGACACCTCCACTGCATGCTATGCCTCAGAATTTTGACAAAGATTTACACAAGTTTGAACCAAATGAAGGAATCCTTGTAGATGATCATTTGCAGAGTTTTTGTTTGGATTTAGAAGGTTTGCAAGTAGCATAACATGAATATGTAGTCTGTAGATTATTCCCACATACCCTAAAGGAAAAAATAGCTTCATGGTACTTTGACCTATTCAACATAGAAGATGAAGATCTCCCTGACAAAGAAGAAACATTAGAGACAAATGTCACAACAAGAAGTCAGAATCCATTAAAAGAAGATAACTTGATACTTCCTAAGATTAAGAAACTCCAAGAGAACATGAAGAAAATGAATAATAATGCTTCAACTGTTAACATACCTGAGTTTGTCATTTAAAACTAGAACCCTAAGAAATTCAATACGCTTTTAAATCCTACTGAAAATGTTAAGAAGAACCCAAATGAGCATGAGATGGGATATGACATTGTGGAAGACATTAAAAAGGCTAAAGAAAATATCTCATTGTTTGAAATGTGCAATCTACCCTAGCAAAAGAAAAAATTTTAAAAGCACTTGAGACACCCGAGAAGGAACCTCCCATTGAAAACCAGCCTGAGGAAGAGATTGGTGAAGCGAGTTTAGGAGGAAAATCTAAGTATAAAACTCTTGCCTTTCTTCTAACCTTTGATACTTTCAACTATGATGTGCATAACTGTTTGGTGGACTCCGAAGCATCATTCAATGTCATGCCACTTTCAGTTTGCAAGCAAATAAATGGTTAACCTAAACCAACCACATGCAAGTTATTCAATTAGATAGGACAACAGTGAAAGCGATAGGAGAAATGGAAGATGTCCTGATCCGGTTATCCGTAGATGAGAGAGTATGCCAGTACATAGACATTGTTGTAGTAGATATCCTGGATGCTTATGGTTTGGTTTTGAGGTGAGATTGGTCAGCAAATTTAGAAGGATATTTTGCATCAGATTGGTCACATGTGTGGTTTCCTTACAAAGGATGTCAAAACTAGATAAAGGTGTTAAGAGAGACTCAAATGAAGTATAATGTGACTTAGTTAGAGGAAAAAAATTAAATAATAAACTCTATGTTGGGAAACTATTTCATTGAACTAGAACCAGGAAATTACCAATCTGAAGTGTTAGCTAGAATATTTCACCTCATGCAGACAGCAAGGTGTTCCACTGGTCTGAATGGTTCAGATCTAGAATAAATAGAGGACAGAGGTTGAAGAATCTCCCTAGACACTGTAGATATCTAGAATACAAGGATTTGATAGTCCACCTATGTACCTACAATCAAGCTCAACACGAAACAGATCAAAGCAACTAGAATATGATCTACTAATCTATGCTAGTGACTAAGGAATCTAACAACATATATGTGAAATCACAACAACAACAACATATGTGGGACAAAAATCAACTTGCATTAAAGAATATGAAGAAGTTTACAACCAAGCCTTAGTGTTGACATGCATCTCCATGAAACAAGAAATTCTCATCCCCAAAAGCTCTGACTCTAGCTCTTTATGCTCTCTCCAAATGATCTTGGGCCAATGTCCAATCCAATAGCATAACAATACCTCAAATGTTCTCTCCTCAACCATGGCTATGAGCTCTTATTTATAAGGCTTTAATGGATAGAGTGTGTTGATAAATTAGTGGATGAGGTGGCTTCTAAGATCCTAGGATGAGGGATCTCAAGCTCAACCAACCCACAACAGTAGGGATAAGGTAGGACACGAGGCTTATCATCTAGAAGCCTTGAGAAACTTCTCTTTTTCCATTTTTTCCCAGGGTACTGCATTTCTCCTTCTACGACAAAGCGGTTTTGGTAATAATCTCTTATGGACCAAGGACAATAAGCGGTGGCACCACTTATGGGCAACAGGTGATGGGCGGTGTGAACATGGGTACCACTCTTGGATAAAGGGGCATGCGCGGTGCTGGGAATTTGTATGAAAGATTGATGAAAAACCATTTAGTTTCCACTCCAGAAGCTAGGATTCAGGGAAAGTAGGTATGTCAAATGTCTTATCAGATGATGGTGATAGGATTTTGGTATAATAGGATGCCCCTAGAGCATGAGTCTTAGAGGGATATGATAAATGAGAGCTTTGAGAACAAGTTGTCGCCAAGAGATGAAAATGTCAGCTTGATCAGAGCATGTTGTCAAGTAGGAATCTGTAGTACATGAGTATGTTGACTCATAGACACAAGTAACCAAACTCATAGCTGCAGACCAATACAAGGTAGATCCATGAGAGGAATAAACAAGCATGGATACTAGAATACAACGTAGATCCATCTGATAGAGGACTCAAAATTGGACATAGCTACCAGACATACAATGTAGATCTATGTCATACAGACACAAATTTGAGCATAGCAACGATGATACAAATGTGGATCCATGCTAGATATACAAAACTCCATTGTAACCTAGGGAAAAAGCAATGAGCGCTTTTAAACAAATACCCAGGGTCTTCATCTCGTCTTCCACAAAGTATGATTCTATCCATGTGATTACAATGATCCGAAGTCGAACATGGTAGAAACCACTTGATTTCCGGTCAATGAGGTGAACCGTTAACGAGTATGAGGGAGGTCACCATTAATGTCAATGATTCCCAAGGTACCTTAGTACAATCTATTGAGTGCGAATAGATGTTGTGATGTCGAACACCCAGTCGATTCTATCGATCAAAAGACAATTGTAGAAGGAGCAAGTCGATAAGTCAACTTGAACCAGGATTGACTTAGTCGATCAGCCGACTAAGTCGATGGGCCGACTTAGTCGATCAGCCAACTAAGTCGGTCGACCGACTAAAATAAGAGATTAGGTCAGCCATCTAAGGTCGCGTCGGTTCACTGAACTGACAGGTAGTTATTTTGTAACTGTTATGTAAATCATATATATTAGGCTGTTGAGCCAGATGAGAAATCAGTTTAGTTCTCGGCATTGTATGGACTCATTGTAATAATATAATCTGTTCTAATCCTATCTGTTCTTGTTTCTTGTCTCTGTTCAATATTTATGTATGTTTTAGTGTGTATTATTGGTAACCTTATGTGATATGTGAGATTACAACATTGGTTCCATTGCCGGTAGTACACGACTGGAATGTATGCCAACAAATGATACCAGAGCAAGAGATTAAGGACTGGTGGAATTGTAAAGTTGCAAACTACTTGCATAATTACATGCGAAGGAACAGATTAACAGTCGCACAAGCAAAATAATTTTTTTTCACAGAAATGCATGAAAATTTTGTTGAATCAGTGCCCCAAATTTTGAAGAAATTCTTGGATGAGAAAACCAGATGGGATTAAAGAAAAATAGTTGCTGGAAAAGCTGATCTACGGAGGTCAGACAAACTTATCAGAGTGGTTTGAGAAAATCGTCGACGACTTCTGTGAGGAACAAGTAGTCGAAGACAGAACTTCGGTAGAAACAGTGAAGGAGAACTTTTACACAGATCTCACCAAACAATTTCTGTGTTCCCTACCGACCTTGTTGTTCAAATTTTTGATCAAGAAAGGAGTAGCACATATCGTCGAACCTCATCCATCACTTCACGAACTTCCAACAAACTCTAAGTGGGTGGAGAAGCAGAGGAAGTGGGAAAAATTCATTGCAGAAAGGGAGTGGGAATACTTCCTAAGCAAATAAACCGAACTATCCGGGCTTTCTAAAAAGCGTCGGGTAGGCTATGGGGAGGTAGCTGGTCATATGTCAAAGATAGAGTATAGTGGATCCTAGTCGACTAGAACTTGATATCAGTCACCAGTAATGAGAAGTCGACTAAAAAGGATCTCAAGAGAATAGTATCCTATGAAAGTATGTCGGACATTCAGAAAATAGAAAGGGAAGAGAGACAACAAAGAAGGGAAGAAAGACGAGAAAGGGCCTCAGCACTACACAGAGGACAAAACCCTAGGGAGAACGACCAAGAAGAGAATCCTCTAGCGTTGGGTCATGACCGACATGAAGAGGGTGTGGAACAAGAAGTGTCCCCTAAGGAGGAATAATTGTGGATAGAGTAGCCAGAAGCTCTCCAATTAAGCGCTCCCAATGAAGGAACAACCCTCTCCCCATTGAATCCATGTACTCAAATACATACTATTGTCGAAGAAGAACTCCAACTACGAGCTAGTGACTTCAGTATATGGAGCTGACTAGGCGACGAAACGTACCCTGGATGACACCTTATTATACATCGACCAGTGGAAGGGAACTGGGTGACGTTTCAAACGGCAACCTCCATTTGAAGTATCCACTTGCTCTTACCGACACATGAAGGAGCACCCCCCCGCCACATACAGCTTTAGAAGAAATTGAACAATTAGAAATACGAATAAATAGTTGCAGTGAACCATTGATAGCAGAAGTCAACATCAAACAACTGCACGTCGAGAAAGAATCGACAACCGACGGGAACGAAAGTTTCGTCAACTCGAATTCCGCAGGCACCAATACATCAATAACCCCACCACCCTCATCACCACCCCCACCTCCACCCGCCACCTTATGAGAGCAGTGACAGTGATTCAGACATGGGTCACGGATCGGCTCACATCCCCCTATATGAAGGAGATGAAGACCCCAGATGACATTGGTTCATTTGCGAGTCGACCTAGGAAGCCAACCAGGTTACAGATGAAGATAGACAAATGGCATAGTTCACAGGAGCCTTAAGGAAAAGGGCATTGACGTGGTACATGACATTTTTAGAAAGACAACCCATAGCGATAAAAGCTGAGATTAAGGCACAATTTTTGTCATTTTTTAAAACCCCAGATGCTAAGCACCTGGCCGCGAAGAAGCTTAAAACCACATCACAAAAACCAGGAGAATCCATCTGCGACTACGATAAGAATTGGAAAGACTTACTGAGCCAATTGGGTTATGTTATAGACAAACAGTTACTAATCCAGTGGTTTCTTGCAGGACTATCACAAAAAGTGCGTCGACACATCAGTCTAGAGACGTTCAAAACGTACGAGGATGCGCTAACAAAAGCTCTTCAGGTGGAGGTGGACGAGGATATACCCGCTTACCCCACGGACCACAGATTGGAACAACAGCTCGAGAATGTACAGAAGTCTCTGAAGGAGCTAAGCCTCAAGAATCAGGAGATCTGGTGCAGCAAATGGTCAACAAATAGCCACTCAAAAGATAACTGTCGACAAGAATATAGCTGACAAGACATCCGATTTGTACAGACCAAATCCTTTTGTGACATTTTCCAGGAACATGAAGATCACTCTACAACAGACTACCCATTTAACATGAAGAACGACAAGGATTCCTGGTGTGCCATCTGTGAAACCAAAAGTCATAACACGGCCAAATGTCAGTTAAACCTAAAGAACCGACAGAACTATCAGGAAGTCTACCAAACAAATGTAGTTTCACAACATAACGAGCAAAACAATCCACCAAATGATCAGAACGAACAATGATACGACGACCGACGATATGAGCGCCGGTATGATAATCGACGCCAAGGCTACGGAGATAGAGGTTGATTCCCTGGGAATCGCGACATACGCCCACGTCGACCCATCCAGTGCTTCATATGTTACAAATAAGGTCACCGGTATGCAGACTGTCCATACAAGGACAAGACTGATCTCAAATTCTGTACCCACTACGAGGTAGGGGATCACTCGCTTGAGGATTGCCCTATTATGTTAGGAAAAATAAATACCAAGAAAAATGTTAATGTCTTGTCTTGTGTGCAAAAAAATGATATAATAACCACTAAAAATTTACATATTGTAACTCAACAAGGAACAAAAACAGGAACTGATAACCCCAGAATTAGTAAGATTAAAGAAACAAATGTCTATCCTGACCCACTAAACGAAAAACAAAACATATAAATAAGCAACCCAGGTATTTCAAGAAATTGCACGAAACGAAGACAAACATAACAGTTAACCCAACACAATAAATAAATTAATCCAACTCATTCAAACAGACAAATCAGTATCTCAGTTCATTAACTTATTGCATGAAGTACAAGGTACCAACCCTGAAAAGAAAACAAAAAACATCTGCAGCTTGAATAAAAAAGACAAGAGTGATGCCGACCCACTTGTTGACCTGGAAATCGAAGGTTACCACATCCGACAAGTAGTGCTCGACTTCAGGTCACAAGTAAATATCATGACTCGTGACACTTGGGAACAGATGGGTTAAACGCGACTCTATGAGTCAGGCATATACCTGAAACTAGCTGACCAAGGCCTAATTGAACCCATTGGAGTCTGGAAAAATGTCGATACAACTATCAAAGCAATCTCGACCAAGGTTGATTTTGAAATCATCGATCCAAAAGAAGGAGCCAGATCCTTCCCAGCACTAGTCGGTCGACCTTGGGGTAGAAAGATGAAAGCATCCATATCTTTGGACAAGGAACAAATCAAATTAAAAGGAAATGGTCAAAAGGTCATTGTACCCATTCATCCATCCCAAGGGGAACCTTGGATTGAACCTATTGATGAAGAAGTCGATGTTAGACAACTTTACCAAATCCACAATGATGCAGACTACATAGAACCAAACATCCATGGAGAATTGAACTTAGTTAACCAAGACTCAATTGGTTATAACTCTGACACTGAATTGTATGATTGAGAGATTGAGAATTATGAAACACAAGAAAGAGGGTGTTGGACTATACAAAAAGTGCAGAAAAATCCCACCCAACAGTGTTTCCTAGTATCCATTGTCCCAAAAATCTTTGAAAAGAAAATAAGGGAATGCCCTACCTTACAACCAACCAACTTAAATACTACACAACTACCAAGGTATAAGGAGAAGGAATCACCAGTCATGCATATCGAGCAAGTATCTAAAAATATTGGTGAACATGGCTGACTTCAAAGCCTAGTTGAAACTTTTACAGGTCAATCAGCTAGATGGTGGGATACCCATCAGACAAAACTATAGACCTAGAAAACTGCTTCGAATTACTTTGTCGAAATATTTGGAGGAACAAAGTTAACCCAGCAATTTTAGATACCTATATTTACTCAAGGACAAAACCCAAAAGAACATATCAAAACCTGTGAAAAGGAGTGGAGAAGACTTGGATACAAGGATGAGCGAGCCTGGCCACATTTGTTCCCCTCAACCCTGGCCGACTTACCAAACAAATGGTATAAGATGGAAGAAGCCAAAGGTGAAACTTTCTTATGGTATGAACTCAAGGAAAATTTTATTAAATTCTTCAACTTCATACCTCAAAATGAAAATCTGGTTGAGACAGCAAAGCAAATTAAAGAATTTATCCAATCGACCGAAAACCAACCCTTACGAGACCATCGACAGATAAAGGACTGTAACAATCTAAAAACATGGTCATGACCATAGTCGACCCTATTACAATTAGAAAATGAAAACACAGAAGGAAAGATCTTTAGATGGAAATCCAACCACGTTGAAACAACAAAACCTATCCGCTCGATCCTGAAAATCACAACAACTGACAAACAAGATACTGACAGAATGACTATAGCCAACTTCCCTGCCACATTCTCACAATTCAAGGAAGGAAGTCGACCGATCAATGAAGCCAAAGCACCAGAGTGGCTAGACGCCAAAGTAAAAACTAAATAATTCGACATCTCCAACGATGACCGACCAAAATTAGCAAAAATTGGTGACTATTGGAATGAACAATAGACCATAGAGATAGTGAACTTACTACGAGAGTTCCAAGATATCTTTTCCAAGGATTATAAATACCTAAAAGGCTTAGTCCATGAAATGGGAGAAATGAAAATTGATACTAAACCTGATGTTCGACCTGTCAAGAAAATACCTTATAAACTAGCTCACAAATACAAGGAAATAGTCAAAAAGGAAATTGATAACATGTTAGCAGCCAGAATCATCTACCCTATCGACCAATCAGAATAGGCAAGTCCAATGGTCGTACAACCCAAGAAACATGACCCGAGCAAGCTAAAAATTTGTGTCGACTTTAGGGAACTCAACAAAGTAACACTGACAGACCCATTCCCAACCCCTTATGCCGATGAAATCCTGAATGAAGTTGCAGGACATGAATGCTACTCATTTACAGATGGATTCTCAGGCTATAACCAAGTACCAATAAGGTAAAGAAGATCAAAAGAAGACAACATTTGTGTGTGAATTTGGTTCTTTTGCTTACAAAGTTATGCATTTTGGATTAAAGAATGCACCTGCAGTGTTTTCTCCAATTATTGTCAAAACATTTCAAGAATACATATATAAGACCATGGCAGTATAATTCGATGACTGGACAATATACTCCACATTAAAATATCATTGCACATGGCTTCGACTTATGCTGGAGAGATGCAAATAGATTCAACTCTCCCTAAATATCAAGAAATGTATATTTATGACCCCCATAGGGATATTATTACGGCATATTGTCTGTAAGGAAGGTATCAAGGTCGAATTTGCAAAGATTAAAATTATCCTCGACCTGAAACCACCAGTAAACCCCAAACAAGTTAGGGTGTTACTTGGCCATACAGGATACTACAGAAAATTTATACGATACTATTCAGATATGACCTACCCTCTTGAAGAACTATTAAAGGAAGATCAAGAGTTTAGCTGGACAGAGGAATGTCACATATCATTCGAAAAATTAAAAA
The DNA here is from genome assembly GCA_001517045.1 of Pseudotsuga menziesii. Taxonomy (NCBI): domain Eukaryota; kingdom Viridiplantae; phylum Streptophyta; class Pinopsida; order Pinales; family Pinaceae; genus Pseudotsuga; species Pseudotsuga menziesii. The sequence goes on along the minus strand of LPNX010818312.1, from coordinate 62,681 downwards.
GAAAACTAGTGGAAGCCCCCATCCTAAAGTTTCCAAACTGGTCGATCAAATTCCATGTGCATATTGATGCATCAGGAATAGAAATAGGAGCAATCCTAACTCAACTAGGAGATGATGGAATGGACTATCCCATAGTTTACAGTAGTTGAAAATTAAATAAGGCTGAAAGAAATTATTCGACTACAGAAAGAGAAGCCCTCGGTATGGTCTTTGCCCTCCAAAAGTATCGACATTACCTTTTAGCCAACCCCTTCACATTCTATACTGACCATCAAGCCCTGAAGTACCTTTTCAATAAACCACTCCATCATGGAAGGATTTGTCATTGGTTACTTGTCTTCCAAGAATTTGAGTTCGAAGTCGTTGTCCAACCAGGCAAGTTAAATGTCCGGCCCGACCATCTATCTCGAATAGACACAGGAGAGGAACCGACCAGATTCGACGACGACTTACCTAATGCACATTTATTTTGCATAGAAGCAGTGCCACCAGAACTAGAAGAAATAGCTCAGTTCTTAGAAAATGGATAGGCACCAGAAGGTATGAATACCAAGAAAAAACAAATCTTAGCTATGAAGGCTGCACCATACAGTCTCATTAATATATTTTTATACAAAATGGGATTAGACGACATCCTCAGAAGGTGTGTACTTGAACATGAATGAGACCAAATCATGCATGAAGCACACTATGGACCTACAGGAGGCCATTTCCAAGAAGACACAACTATAAATAAAATCCAACAGTCAGGATTATTGTGGTCGATGCTCCATGGAGATTGCAAAAGTTTTGTTAGTCGATGTGATAGATGTTAACGACTTGGTCGACCCCTTCCTAGTTCAGAAATGCCCTTGATATTAGTAAACCCCAGTCTCACATTCGAAATCTGGGCCATAGACTTTATAGGACCATTTCCTATCCCAGCAAAAAGATTAGGTGCAAGGTATATTATTACTGCAGTAGAATACATCACTAAGTGGGCAGAAGCTGAACCCGTTGATACATGTTCGAGTGAGATAGCCGCTAATTTTATCTATGAAAATATCATCACTAGATTTGGATGCCCACTAACCTTGATTAGCGACTAAGGGACACACTTTATCAACAAAACTATCACAACCCTGAGATTACAACAACAATGATGTGAACCTATGTCGAGAGTGAGAGAAACTATCATTAAGGCATACAAATATCAAGGTACTAAATATTGTTTCTAAGACTATTTCCCAGATAATGAGCTGATGTCGACGGGAATAGTCTCGTCGAAGGAGGGCCATGATGAGTCCCACATCGATGACACGAAACGTGGAACATAGTTCTGGAATGATGTGAATGTAGTAGCCATATGACTGACTCAAATATACTAACATAAAGACTGTGTAGACTGCAAAGGTAAAACTTCTTCAAATTCCCCTTGAACATCGGGCAGCATGACAAAATGACTTGGCAGCATGACTAGACAAGACAAACACACAATGTGATAGTGGACAATGCATTCTTTTGAAAGACTCAAAGGATTGACATGACTCATGAAAGTGGATCATCACGGAGATCAGCTGAATACCCAATTGATTGACATGATTGTGTAGATAAGTGCCATGTTCAAAGGTAATGACAAACAACTGCCATTATTTACAAAATGATTCCCTTCCCATTTCTCCCATCATGATTGATGAGTGCCTCTTTTCGGTTTTATGAGTTCAAAGAGGGTAACAAAAACTCGATATAGCTTGTCAAAAGACAAGTCTAGACTCATATGTTTTACGAACCTGAGAGAGGAGGGGTTTGTTCGCAAAATGGGCTTCTCAATGTTTAATTTAACAAGTCCACTGAAAGAAAACTTGGTATCGTTCATTTTTAGAGAGTCTGAACGAATACGGAAGAAGACTCCAAAGGCACCCTTTTTCATATGATTTAGTCTCTAAGGTCCGAAAAAGTGTAAAATCATACCTTAGAGAACTCTTCCATTCATGATTGGCTGGAGTGATCATTTTTCGTAAATAGTCTGATCCGAATTGAAAAAGAGATAACCTACCGTCGGACGGATGACTCTTCAAATACTTTAACGAGCGTGAAGAAGACAAGATCGCTCGATGATCTTTTCATATTTAGGGAGCCTGAAAAGGGTTTAAAGAGATCCATAGGGTTTCTTTGCATAATGCCATATTTTACAAGCCTAGAAAGAATCGAAAATGGACTTGACGACTTTTTCGTGTTTAAGGAGCTTGAAAAAAGGGTGAAAAGAGGACTCCATGACACTTCTTTACACAATGTTGTATTTTACGAGCCTGGAAAGAAACTTGAAATGGACTCGGAACTTTGATACGAGATTTTTAACGAGCATGACAAAGTGTTGTAATAAACGCTTGACAACCTTTTCCATTTTGTGAAAGTACGAAAAATCCATAAACATACTTTCCAAAGCTTCTTACTAAAGCTATCTTATCCTGCAGACGACTCAGAAACAAGTGTTAAATGCATTTAAGACCAACATTGAGAGATTACAACAAATGAACTTTGACTAAAATACAATTTTATATCAAAAATATAGTAAGTCGGACCCAAAAATGTCTATATAAGTCAAGTAAATAGTAAAAAATCAAAACATTTCACTATTTACCTCTAGCAGAAAGCACTTGGAGCATTTTCTAGCCAGATCTTCCACAGCTGATACTGGGAGTTTCCACCATCCGTTTTCAGTACCATTAGTTGCAGGTAACATCTAAGACCTTCATCTTTCATTTCATAGCTTCTATTTTGAGATTTGGGGGGGGTTTAGGCATATATTGCAAGCCCTAAAACCCAATATGCGGGCATCGTGGGTTCCTCTTATGGGATACGCGGTACCACCCAAGAACCGCGCCAAGAACACAGCGGACAAGCGGTGCTACTGCCTGTCTCCAATGGGTTACAGGAGGTGCCAACCATGGAGAACTTAAACAAATGATATGGGCAGAAAAAACTCATTCTTTTGATTTCCAATGACTCAAGGATGATTCTAATGCATACCATTGTTGTTTTTGGCAGGTCTAGGTGACTCAAAATATGGTGATATGGAAGGAAAGAAAACATGATGATGAGAATGTTGTTGCTAAAATAAATGCAGGTTGCATTGCCACACTATGGGATTGTGGACTTTTAAATTTCTTCCGGACTCCAAGCATGGTGTCCCATGAGAGATTACTTGTTGGAGACATTTACCATCATACACACTCTTTTGGTCAAATTGGCCTAGTTAAACCACTATCCTAAGTTTAATTGACATCACTGGAGCATTAATTGCCATCATCCAGTCACACCCACACCTACTTACAGTCAAGGAGGATAACTTAGCCTTCTCCTACAGTCAAGGAGGCTAACTGGAGCACTTTGGGGGTGATCTGTGTGACATTAATGCACCTAACTGCTAACTGGTGGTTACAATCAGTTCAACCAGCCAGTTATAGTCAGTTAAGGTGCCTCCAGTCATTAAATATATTATTTAATGATTATTTATTATTATTAATGATCTGGAGTCAACAAGGTGCCTCCACCAACTTCTGATGGTCAGTTCAGCTTCAGTTAACCTCATCAGGGTTCATTGGAGTCATGGAGCACTAGCACTTGATGATTGGATTTCTATGACATGTGTTTGATCTCCTTCAGTTGAGATTCATTCATTTATTGCACTTTGACTTTAGTTAGGGTTTGGTGAGTCAATTAGGTTTTTGGTCAAGTGGTTAACTCAGTGAGATTGAATGGTTGAGAGTCAGTTAAGCTAGACTCACTCACTAAATTCGAATTGTATCCTTAGGTATTTGAATTCTTCATGGATTTAAGCCATTGCTCAGCATTGGTATTGTAACCCTTTATTGTTTATTAAATATACAAAGAGGAAACCAATTCTGGTTCCGATTATTGCCAATTCATGAGTATTTGTTAATTATTCTTTGATGATTTTGATTCCTAGTTCCTAGATTATGTGCAAGAATTAATATGGTATCAGAGCTTACGGCAGGACGAAGATATATCTCTCAAAAACAAGCTTTTTGACAGATTTCTCCATGAAAAGTGAGCAATAGCTCAAAAAATCCAGCACTGCACCAGAAGCCAAGGCTTACCACTTAATATCCCAAGTAAAGAACTTGTTGATCAAGATTGCTTGATTGACTATGTTGGGTGTGATGAAAGCCTAAAATGTGTAGGATGTCCGACCTTACGGTGCCCATTTTGTTTTGATTAGTAGGTTTTATCAGGTACAACTTCGAATGGACTCATCAATCCCTCTTCTCACCCCATTCACAAGCTATTCGGAATGGAAGTTGAAGATGATTGCATCTCTGAAGAGACGAGGTCTCTATGAGGTGTCTATTGGACGTGGAAAAGAGTCTTATGAGAATGAGAATGACTGGCTAAATGACAGTGATAGAGCTTATGGAGCAATAGGTCAGGCCCTTTCTGATAGCTTGTACTACCTTATTTTGTTCTACTGAATACCCAAAGGAAGTCTGGACAATATTGGACAGAACCTTTGGCAAGCACAATGAGGATCATAATAGTACTTTGGAGATCACAGCCAGCACCACAAGAGTTCTTTACTCAAAATTCTTGGCCTCTACTCTCTCTGATGAAGTTGTTCAAGATGAAGATGAAGCAGAATCTTCTACACATTCAATTCGAATTGAAGAAAGTCTCCATGAAGTGACTCCTTCTCCTGATGCTCTGGAATTTCATGAGATCTCTGATATATCATATTCTCATATTGATGAAATATAAGAAGACATTTGAATCTCTGATATTGAAGAAAAATACTACTGCACTTCCATGCAAACATTCACCGGTGATTTTCCTTTGAATTCTGTGCAAAATTTACCAGTAATTGCTTCCGAAAGTGAAGAGAAATTTGATTTTTCTTCCTCTAATGTTGCTTCTGGTGTGAAAATATGTAAAAACTTGGATATTTTGGAATAAATATCAGATTATAAGAGTGACACATTCACTCCCCATGATCTAGATCTTGCAGCAAATTCCTGCAGGATTGCATGCACCAAAATTCAGAATTTTGAAGAAAAAGAAAACTGTGCATCTACCGTCTCGGTTGACCATAATTTTGGATCTGATATGAATATTATTGGATCTGATATGATTTAATTTGGATCTGATCTGATATTTCTTGGTTCAAAAATTCAGATTCATAAACCTTCAGTACTGCTTGTAGCTGTTCTCATCAACGGTGTGAAGAAAAAAGTACCGCAAGTCTCCTTCGAAACTGCTACTGGGGATTTGATTTGATTTCATAGTTTTGGATCTATTGTGAACTTATTTAGATCTGATTTACATTCTGATCTGATATTATTTTGTTCATATTTTAAAATTCAAGAGCTTTCAGCCATGCTTGTAGCTGCTCTCACCGATTCCGGTGTGAAAAATCAAGTACCGCAGTTCTTCTTCAATTTTGCTGCTGGGGATTTGGTGTTAGTTTCCTCTTATGAGGTTGCTGATATTTTATTTTTTGAATCATTAGGTATTTCAGAATCTATATCATATTATGGAGCTCAAGCATTCGCTCTCCATAGTCCCAGGGATTCTCTACCTTCGGTCACATGCTCATCTCCTCACAGAACAAGTAAAGAGGAAGACATTCTGCATCTGCTTGGACACTTGCTCCTAAAAATTGGGGCTGATTTTACCACTCATGGTTTGATTTTCAAGGCTGCAACATATCAGTTTCTTGAGTGTTCCACACATGGTTCAAATCCTCAAGAACCTTTGCTCTCTCTTCAGATGATTTCAGTTGCTCTACATGGGTCCAGTTTTCACCGTGCAGCTGTTTATATTTCTGATTCAGTTGAGTGCATTGTTTTTCTTCCAAAGTGGAAGATTCCTCCAGACATATTCATTTATTTTGGACTCAAAGGTTCACATGCACAGTCTCAGGATGCTGCTGCATAGAAGAACCAATTCTTGATTTATTGCTTAGTTTGAGGGGGGGTATTTTTCCCATGAGGTTTTCCCCATTTCCTTGGTTATATTAAGTAGTTAATTTATTGTACAGGGTGACCTATGGCCTTAGTTTCTAGGGCCCTAACATTTTTATGCATATATGTTTTCTAACTCTTCCTGAGTATAGCTTAAGGGGGGGTGTTGGAGACATTTACCATCATACACACTCTTTTGGTCAAATTGGCCTAGTTAAACCACTATCCTAAGTTTAATTGACATCACTGGAGCATTAATTTCCATCATCCAGTCACACAAACACCTACCTACAGTCAAGGAGGCTAAATGGAGCACTCCGGGGGTGATCTATGTGACATTAATGCACCTAACTGCTAACTGGTGGTTACAATCAGTTCAACCAGCCAGTTATAGTCAGTTAAGGTGCCTCCAGTCATTAAATATATTATTTAATGATTATTTATTATTATTTAATGGTCTGTTGTCAACAAGGCACCTCCACCAACTTTTGATGGTCAGTTCAGCTTCAGTTAACCTCATCGGAGTTCATTGGAGTCATGGAGCACTAGCACTTGATGATTGGATTGCTATGACATGTGTTTGATCTCCTTCAGTTGAGATTCAGTCATTTATTGCACTCTGACTTCAGTTAGGTTTTGGTGAGTCAATTAGGGTTTTGGTCAAGTGGTTAACTGAGTGAGATTGAATGGTTGAGAGTCAGTTAAGCTAGACTCACTCACTGAATTCAAATTGTCTCCTTAGGTATTAAAATTCTTCATGGAGTTAAGCCATTGCTCAGAATTGGTATTGTAACCCTTTATTGTTTATTAAATATACAGAGAGGAAACCAATTCTGGTTCCAATTATTACCAATTCATGAGTATTTGTTAATTATTCTTTGATGATTTTGATTCCTAGTTCCTAGATCATGTGCAAGAATTAATATTACTGGAACACACAATGCATATGTGGAATCTAGAACATCAGTATTTAAAGATGGGGGCACATATACTTACAGTGGAGGTAGAGGATATCTAGTTCCTGATTGGTCTATCGAGACGGGGTGCCCCCATCTCACTGACAGGTTCCCGTGGCGGGGACATCACCACCAAAGAGCTTATAAATCGACACTATGCACTAGGTATAGGTACATTGGGGAAAATTATTGTAGAAATAATAGATCAATGCTATGTGCAATGATTCTAATAAGAAGCACAGGAAATAGATCTTGCTACTAAGAATTCTCACAAGCATACACAGAAAAAATAGAGAGAAGAAAAGAGACTGAATCACATGAATGAAGAGATGAATATTGGTGTGTATCCTTCCATTGAATAATGATGAATAATAATTTACATAAATAGTACATCCCTCATAGGAAAATCAAATTTTATGGAAACAACTCATAAAGCTCAAAAAGGCTGACTTACCAAAATATAGCAAACCCCCATAGGTGGCTAAAGAACTTACCAAATCTATCAAGGACCTCACGAGTTGGAAAAATCATGAGTGAGTTGTCAAGGATATGGAAATAACATGATAATTTTAGAAAATGGAGAAAAAATAATGGAGGATGGGTTGGAAACAAAAGCTCCCAGTTTCCTCGTTGACTAGCTTTTATCTTATCCATAGAAAAGCAGGAAAAGCAGAAAAAGCAGAATAAAGAAGAATTTGCTATAAAGTCCTGTATACTAATTCTAGATGGTCAAAATATGGTCAATATCAACCCATAATTGGAAATAAATCATTCCTAGTATATAGATGGCATGTATTGACTTTAAGGTGCAAGTGGATGCCAACTAATTAAGCTAGTGGGTGAATAATTAATCAAATAATGATTAATTATTTTATCCTAAGTTGTGAGTGGGTTTAATATATTCCTACACCCCCCTATAAGTCTAAATTTATGATGGTATGACAAAAAAATATGGATGCATGTGGATGCATATAAGACCCAGCAACAAGGCTATGGTCACCCTTTAACAATTATTATATCCAGAAAAGTGAGGAAAGAGGCAAAACCACATGGGGAAAATCCTCCCTCAAGATAGGACAAGGCAAAAAAATTTGAAATAATATATATTCAACATATCCTTATCTTCACTTGAATCAGCTGAGTGAACTGCTTCTGGATGGAAGACTTGTTGAAGAAATCGTGAACTCCATGATCATGTGCTGGAGTGTAGAACCTGCAAGAAGGAAGAGGAGAGACTCCTTGTATCTCATCATATGATGAAGTAGGAGAATTATCTGAATGATTATTGCTGCTGTCAAACTTTTATCTGCAAACATAATCTGAAATGGAAAGGAGATCTGTGCATACTCCTTCCCAAAGAGTACAAAAGTTAAGACAATTTATTTCACACCCAATTCCCTGAATAGCTGCAAAATTGTGATGTGAATCACATGTAAATATTCCAATCTGATGTAGAACCTGTATAGATCTGATATGAGGCTGTTAAAAATCTGATATATCAGAAACATTAGCATATGGAACAGCAAAGACAAAGGCTTCAATGGCTCCATGAGGATATAGGGCTAGACTATGAAAATTATGAACAACTGGGAAAACTGATAGGTGTAAAAATCTGAATGATGGATGGGCTTAAGATTTAAAAAATAAGTGCTTAGAATAGATACAAACATGTTTAATATCAGTCAAAATATGACTAAGGACATGGATAACCAGCCAATGAAAGATAGGAAAGACTTCAAACCATGTAAGATAAATATCACTGCATAAGAGACCAATGAGGAATCAACTAGAGATCTTGGGATTTGTATAGTCTTTGGATTATTCAGAGGTATGGTAGATGGTATGGATGGTGGTATTATATGTGTCATGACATGCATATCATCCTGCAAACAATCTTCTAAATCAGATATACAAGCTTGTGAGGACGAGCTGCTCCAATATCTAGTGAAAAATCACAATTTTTGGGAGATGAATCTAGTAGACTAAGAGGAGGATCATCAAAGAAAGGTTCTGATATTTTGGATTCTGATATATCAGAGAATAAATATATATCAGAGACATGAGAAAAGGAGAGAACTCTGGCACTCAAAGCATAAGTTATATCACCTTGGAACTGCGCAGTATGACATTGTTATGAGGAATTAGCAGGCTTCTCTAGTTCATCTGGAACTTCAATCTTGTGCTTCTCAAGAAGCTAAGACATGATGTACATCTTATTCTTGAAAAAATTCTTCTATTAATGAAAACCATTACTGCAATAAGAACACTTGGATGTGCTCCCTTTCTTCTTAACTTTCTTCATTAAATCTTCATATGAATCTTCATCTTCAATTTCTGACTTTGGCTTCTTCACAATTTGCTTCTCTTTTGATTTGAATTTCTTGCTTCCTTGAACCAAGAGAGCATGATCCTTGCCCTTTGGAGAATTAAGGACACCCATATGGATCAATTTATCTTTCTCCTTTGTTATTGAATCAAGAAAATAATTTAAAGAAGGCATTTTCCACTTAGGAACAACAAGCCTAGTTGCATGAAAGGTAGACACAAAAACTGAGTAATTAGGACCCAATTTTGAAAGAATGGAAAGGATTAATTGATCATCTGCTTTCTCAATCCCACATTTCTTGAGAATTAGAACAAGTGACTTGAAATTGGTGAAGAAACCCTCAAGATATTCAAAATTTCTTGGACTCAGTGAGAATAACTCAATCTCCAATTGATGCGCTCTTATCTCATCTTGAACTCCAAAGAGAGACTCCAATTGAGTCCATACTTGGTTTGGAGTGGTCAAAAAATCTATATGAGAGAGTATATCAGGATAAATAGATAGGCAAATCAATCCATATGCTTCATCCAACCTATTATTCCACTTAGCTTTCTCAATCACAGCATTGGGCTCATTCTCCAAAGCTAGTGTAACTCTGTATAATCCTCTACTGCGCAATAGAATGGAGATTTTGGATTTCCATTCATGGTAGTTGAAGGAAGTAAGAATTATAGCTGATGAAGAATCCATATTGCTGAATTTATGTGCTCAAGAATAAAATCTCTGCAACCTGCAAAACAAACTAGGAGAAAATTTTGTAAGCTAGACAAGCTCTTCTTCAGAGAGGGATAGGACACTGGAAGCGCTCCTCAAATCTGTAGAACTTGATAAACCTTGTAGCTCTGATACCATGTATAAATAATAAATCAATTCTATGTGAAATTATGCTAATAAGAAGCACAGGAAATAGATCTTGCTACTAATAATTCTCACAAGCATACACAGGAAAAATAGAGAGAAGAAATGAGACTGAATCACATGAATGAAGAGATGAATATTGGTGTGTATCCTTCCATTGAATAATGATGAATAATAGTGTACATAAATAGTACATCCCTCATAGGAAAATCGAATTGTATGGAAAAAACTCATAAAGCTCAAAAAGGCCGACTTACCAAAATATAGCAAACCCCCATAGGTGGCTAAAGCACTTACCAAATATATCAAGGACCTCACGAGTTGGAAAAAGCATGAGTGAGTTTTCAAGGAGATGGAAATAACATGCTAATCCTATAAAATGGAGAAAAAATAATGGAGGATGGGTTGGAAACAAAAGCTTCCAGTTTCCTAGTTGACTAGCTTTTATCTTATCCATTGAAAAGCAGGAAAAACAGAAAAAGTAGAATAAAGTAGAATCTGCTGTAAAGTCCTGTATACTAATTCTAGATGGTCAAAATATGGTCAAGATCAACCTAGAATTGGAAATAAATCATTCCTAGGATATAGAGGGCATGTATTGACTTTAAGGTGCAAGTGGATGGCAACTAATTAAGCTAGTGGGTGAATAATTAATCAAATAATGATTAATTATTTTATCCTAAGTTGTGAGTGGGTTTAATATATTCCTACAAAGATCCCCATCATGACAGTGACAAATGGGGATCTACGGATCATTTTGTTCACCATGCAGAGGGTGGCCGGGAGCCAGGGTGTGCACCAGGCTTCCAGGGCACACATGTTGTATGCCATAGAGGCTATGGCACCTACGATGTTCAACTGGGAGGAAGCAATGCTTCCAATCTTCAAGTATCAGCTGACTAAATGTCGGTAGGGGGAGATGAAGTAGTTCAGATTTGGTTCCATATTAGCCTACTTCTTCTTTGAGCAGGTCCCACAGATGAGGCCCCAGGTGACTTTCCAGAGTCTGAGAGCACGGGACCCCCGTATGCTGAGGTGGGTCTAAGTCATGGCTCACACAGGAGTGGGTAGGGGTAGAGTGAAGTTTGGTGATCTGTTCTTCAGATGTCTGCAGGATTAGATGCTCATGGTCGAGGACTATGCCTATGCAGGCACGGACTTTACAGGAGATCCTGACCTACCACTCCCACCTGGAGGGCAGTGGGGTGACATCGGTAAGAAGCAAGAAACCCTAAAATGGATAATGTTTTTATGTTTTTTAAATTTTTAAATTTTTTATGACAAGTGACGAGACCTGTTTGTTCTCATGCAGATGTTGGAGTAGCAAGGGTTGGAGGACCATCTCCATTGGACAGGTGAGCCAGATCTCGCTTCTTACCATAGGGTGATGATATCACTGGGGAGCTGGAGGAGAACCTGGAGAGGTTGACTCTGGACATCCCAGATGATGACATAGATGACCTCTCGACTAGATATCAGAGATCTATAGTGGGAGTATTGGGTAGATTTAGCAGGCTGCTACGTAGGGTGGCTCGAGCAGTGATGTGCTATCACGAGCACCATTAGTGTATGAGACATGTATACTGAAAGCTGATAGCTTTAGGATTTTGTATGATGATTTTGACTAAAATATTACATGCTTCAAATGAGGTCTCAGGACCTATTTTTTGTAAAACTTTTCGTATATATATGCAGACTTTTACACGGTGTTATACGTTTCAAATGGACCAATGCATTTTCTATGAGTTATATGTGTCTTCAAATGTTTATTTACAATGTACCATGTTTGATTTAACGTCATGAATGGGAAATATGCCAATCTAGGATGTAATTATCCAATGATTCAGCAACTACATTATGTTCCCTAGGGATATGCCTATAGGTAATGGTTCCAAATGATCTTTCTAACAAATGTACCCTTCGGAAGAGGCAGAGGAGTACCGGGTTCCTAATGGTGTAGACATGGTTCAAATGACAAACCACGAGCTGTGAGTACATCAAGACTACTAGATCATGGACATCCTGGGAGGTAGCTTCAGTCAAGATACCGATGAATACTTCATACTCGATGATGTTATTAGTAGCGGGACCTATGCAAACCGCTCCTGAACTGACCAAATCTTCATCTAGGGAATAGAGAACCCAAGCAGCCCAGGTGAGATTCAAGGTGTGGTGGAAAGCACCATCAGCAAAGCCGTATAAAGCCATTTTAAATGACCAAAACATGGTATAAATAGATGTTGACACTAAAACTCAAAACCATATTGAAAATACTAAAAGCACAATGAAAGTTAATTAATATACATATATACAAGATACTATCCAAGAAGACCTAGGCATAGTACCTTTTCAGGTACAACCCATTGCGAGGTTTCCCCAAAGGGATTCCATCATAATCAACGAGCTCGTAAGATCCTTTCTCTAACATCTTAAAAATAACGAAAGGTCCATACGACATGGACTCGAACTTACCCTTCCCTATTTTTTCATATCTCTGGTCATAAGTCAATACTAGGTCACCCTCGTTGAAAACACGAGGCTGGATAGATTTATTGTATTGCACCTTGACACTTTTCTTATGTGCCTCATTAGCCAAGGAAACATCTCTACGAGTCTCATCAAGGTTATTCAAATATAGAAATCTCTCTTCCTCTGTGGAAGTGTCCGAGAGAAGTTCGACGAAAAGTTGTAAAGATGGAATCTGACATTGGATCGGCAAGACAGCTTCAAGTCCATAGACAAGCTGGAATGGCATGAAACCAGTAGAATTTTTCATGGAATTCCAATAAGCCCAACGAGTGGAAAAAAGAACAAGGTGCCAATTGGATTTATGATCTCCAACCATATGATGAAGCATAGTTTTCAAAACTTTGTTAATGGCCTCTACCTAACCATTAGCTTGCGGATAATACGACATAGAGTTTTCATGGTGAAAACCTAGCTTGGAACTCAGTTTCTCCATCATTTGATTATAGAAATGAGATCCATGATCAGTGATGATGGACTACGGAACTCCAAATCTAGCTATGATATGATTGAACAAGAAGAGAGTGGAAATCTTACCATCTTCTACATATGTAGGCATGGCCTCAGCCCATTTTGTGAAATAATCCATGGCTACGATGATGTAACCATGCCCCCCGACTGAGGTAGGCTTACAATGCATGAAGTCAATCCCCCATTTAGCGAATGGGCCAATGGAAATGATGGGGTGAAGCAAAGCAGGATGGGTGTGATTTTTAGGATAAAAATGTTGACAAGGTGGGCATTTCTTAACAGCCTCATGACATTCTTTGAAGACAGAAGGCCAAAAATAGCCAGCGCGAAGGATTTTCTGGGCTATAGCCATCCCAGATAAATGACCGCCACATGCTCCAGAGTGGCAATCATTCAACACGTGTTCAGCCTCCTCATGGGTGAGGCATCACCGGATAATGGAGTCAATCCCATGTCTATACAAGGTATCATTCAAGATAAGATAGTACTTCGCGTGGTGATGGATACAGCAGCGATCATCGTGAGATGAATTCAATTGAAAATGCTTGGTCTAGAGATAAATCAACAAATCTCCATACCAAGGACCAGTAGTGCTAATCAGGAACAAGAATCCATCTGAAAATGAATCACTGGGCTCAGATTCTGTTGTAGCACAGGGAAGATCACACATAAGCTCTGCAAAAACCAAGGATTTCTTTGATGTGGCCTTGGCAAACTCCAGATAGAACTCCCGAAGGATGATGATCCAACGAGAGTATTTTCCCTCGAGTACCTGACGAGTCAGAATGTAATACATCAGGTTTTGGTCTGCCAATACGGTGGTAGTGTGGAGAAGAATGTAGTGACAAAAAATTTTCACAGTAATGACCGTGGCCAATGCTAACTTCTCCACATGTGAATAATGGGTTTCAGAATCAATAAGATTCTTACTGGCGTAATAAATCACATGCTATGGACTGTGGATATTTTCCTGCACTAAAACCATGGCGATGATAGTAGCAGAGGCAGCAATATACAAGAGAAATTCCTTTGAATAATCTAGGGGGTGTATCATGGGTGAATGAGTCAGAGCGTGCTTAGGATTATCAAAGGCGTGTTGGGCCTGGTCATCCCAGAAGAATGGAGTGTTCTTCTTGAGGAGACGCATATAACCGTGCATTTTCTCTATGAAATTGCACACTGAATGGCGGAGAAAGTTTGCCTTCCCTTGAAAAATTTGGAGTTCAAGGAGGTTGGTTGGGGCTGGTAGATTAATGATAGCAGCAATCTTCAAAGGATCGATCCGAATGCCATCTTTGGATACCACAAAGCCAAACAGACATCCCATATCAACGCAAAAAACACATTTATGTGGATTGAGCCATATATTATAATGATGGCATCTCAGGAATATGTCTCTAAGATGACCAGGGTGGTCCTCCCGTCACTGTGAATGAGCAGGGAGGTCGTCAAGGTATGGTTCAACAACATGTTTAATGTCGTGAAACACATAGGACATCGCACGCTGGAACGTGGCTCCAACATTTTTCAAGCCGAAAGGTAACTTATTATACCCAAAAGTTTCCCATGGGAAAATAAATGTCGTCTTATGCTGATCAGAGGGCAATATCTCAATCTGATTGTAGCCAAAGAAGCCATCCATGAATGAAAAGATGACACTTCTAGCACATTTGTCGATAATTTGATCGATATGCGGGGTAGGAAAGTTGTCCTTGGGATAAGATTTATTCAAATCCCTAAAATCAATGCAGACTCTAATGGTGCCTTGCTTTTTATTGACAGGTACAACGTTCGATACCCATTTCGTCAGAGGTACATGATAAATAAAACCAGCTTTCAGAAGTTTCTCAATCTCAGCTTTAATAGCTGCGGCCTTCCGAGGATGGACTTGCCTAAGTTTCTGCCTAACAGGTTTAGCTGTGGGATAAGTTTTAATCTCATGGACCACAATGGAAGGGTCAATCCCCGATGTCTCTTCATAGGACTAGGCAAAAATATCATGGAATTCCTTGAAAATTGCCTTATATGCTTCAGATTCATTTGCGAAGCAGTTCTTCCCAACATTAACGTGTTCGATAACATCAAGCTTGGATGATATGTCAATTGGGTTCATCTGAGTAATGTTGCAAAGGTTTCCTTTAGAATTTGTATCTTGCAACAATATAGGACTTTGCGGAACGTTGACAATATTAGTAGGAAACAAGGATGCAAAATCATGGCTGCCCGAACTGGTGTTGGGGAGGAACATGGATCTATGGTGGTGATCCTCCCAAATGGGCTCATCCATGTTCATGATCTCTATAATGGACTCATCGGAGGGAAAATTCTCAGAGAGATAGTCTAGAACTGGAAGAGAAGGTTCTAACCAGTACGGTAAATGGTAAGGATCCGAAGCCACTAGATGAAGGTCATCAGTGTGATCATCGAAAAATGTTTGAATGGTGTCATACATAGCTTCATGAGGACTCAATAAGTTGGAATCAACAACATTTTTTCCCTTAGGCTCATAATCAAATGAGGCGATCATATGTACTATTGCGGTATCCATGCTAGGAGGAGTAGATGGGAAAATCCCCATAAGGGATGAATCCTTTAGCATGCCTACCCCAATTGACTGGTAAGGAGGAGGGGACTAACCTAACATGGGGATGTTATTAGCCATAGAGGTAGTAACATCCAACATACAGAAATCAAGCTGATCAATCGTAAGAATTCTCCCTAGATGTGGGAATTGGACCGTTCAAAATATTGTTGAAGCAACAGTAATCATGGCATAGAACCAATTCCTTCCTAGAAGGAGGTTGTAATCTAAAGGGGCATCTACCACTTCTACTTGGATGGAAACAGTTTTTCCCCCCAACTCGACCGTGAGGGATGATATGAGACCATAGGGTTGGAAAATTTATCATCAAAGGCTTTAAGGGTCGTATGTGATGTAACAAGCTTGGGAGAGCCAAGAGCTTTCCAACAAGTCAGAGATAACACCGAGGTTGAAGCTCCTTCATCTAGTACCATTCGAAAGACTTTCTTTTCCACTACTTTTGTAATGATTTAAAAAGCAAGCTTATGTGGTAATCTAGGTTTATAATTCTCAACGTTGAAATGAATCAAGTTAATGTTATCTGGGTCTAAAGCTCCTAAAGCGACCAACAAGTTCTTGCGCTGTGTGGGGAAATTTTGGAGTACTTCTAGGGTAGACATGGCATAAGGTCCCTGAGTGAGATATTCAACCAAATTATAGAATTGAGCAGCTTGGGCATTGGGATTAAAGATATCCTTCTGAAGAGTACTCTTAGGTGGGCACAAAATCATGTCGAGAGTAGGCTTCTCGATAGATAAAGGGACACTAGACAAGGATTCCAGAGAACTAGTAGAGGGAGCTTTCCTTGAAGAAGATTGACCTTCTTTCTTATCTACGGGTTTATCATAATTTTGACTTCGAGTTTGCAGATGGATGGTATTTGAAGACATCATACGAATTTCCTCCTATGAACTAGAGTTACCTTCGTTAGACATGTGGTCTACCAGTTGTTGTTGAGAGGGAAAGGGATCTGTAAGTACTGCGGGTGCGGGATTAGACTTCAGAAACTGGGAGATTTCGTCCCAATGGGGACACTCCTTTGAAAAATGGTCACCACCGCATAACATATAGGGATATTTAGCCATCCTTTTCCCTTTGTCATTTTCATTATTGGTTGGTCATGGAGTCTCCTGTTGGTTTCCAGGTTTTTTATTTCTATTTTTACCTTTGTTTTTATTACCCGAGGTTTGAGTACATTGAATGGAATTGACCTCGGTGGAAACCTTAGGAGTCGAAGGAGTAGTGGTTTGGGTTTGCTTGGTAGGTTTCGCTGTGGACGAGGATTGGATTGAACCAACAATCCTATCAACAGGTACTTCTGCTGGTGGCTTGACAGGGTCAGTGCTAGGGCGAGAAGCTTGAGGAATCAGGTCATAAAGAGTTCCAGACTGGGAATAGACCAAGTCTAGGTACTGAGCCCAACTAATAGCCTGATATTCAGTAATGGCGCCACCCATAACCACATTTCGAGCAATAGGAGGTAACAAGGACTTAGTGAACCAATCAGCTAGCAACTAATCTAGAATAGGGGCCTTAATAAGCCTTCTTCACCTTCTCCATTCATGAATATGATCAAAAATGTGGGTGGAGGTGTTCTCTCACAGAGAAGTTAAAAGACCAGTGCCCATTTCATAATGAATAGGGAGCTGAAAGTGTGTAAGGAACACGGTTGCCAACGAGCAAAAATCCACAAACGAATGTTGTGGGAGTTCAATGTACCACTTCGCGACTGTACTGGCCAAAGTTCGTTGAAAGAGTCGTAACTGGATGGAATCATCCATGAGAGAGTTCGAAGAAAACCATAAATGAAAAGTCATAACATGGTTCTTCAGATCGTCTCCCTGCTATTTTGGAATATCCGATGGTAACTTTACCGGAATGGAAGGCCACGAGGGATTGTGTCAAATGGGATCATTAGTCAACTTTGATAGATTAGGCAAGTCCAAAGTTGCTAGGAAAGGTAACTGTTAGTTGGGTTGCACATACTGGTAATATTGATATGGCATATAATTACCAATAGGACCATAGGTAGACTGATAAACAGGTTGCTGTGAGGAAGAACCACCGGAAGATTCACCCACGAGGGGTTGATTTCTAGAATTAGGATGACTAGGACCACCAGGGCCTCTAGGAGGAGGACCTCCAGGGCCACCAAGACCACCAGGACCACCAGGAGGCAGACCACCAGACCCTCCGGAGCCTCCAGGAGGTGGTAAACCTCCAGAGCCACCAGAGCCACTAGGTGGAGGGCCACCAGACCCTCTAAAGCCAAAAGGAGGAAAGCCACTAGGACCACCAGGACCATAAGGAGGAAAGTTTCCAAATCCTTTGGGACCATTAGGTCCCCCAGGGGGAGGACCTCCATAAAGTGGTCCTCCCGCACCTTCCGTAGTATGTATAGGTATCCATCCCATAGCTGGCATGTAAGACCAATTGGGTTGCCCCCATGGCGTAAAAGTGTTACTAGGGTGTGGAATTCCAGTATAAGGAATTCCTGTAGGATTATATGGGTGATTACCTATAGGCATTTGATAACCATAACCTACAGAATATTGAACGATTACAGGTTGTGCCCCCAAGGGCTGACCTGAACTAGATGGGGGTATTACCACATTAGTATGGGTGGGAGGGACAAAAACTATAGATTATTCTATGTTATAAGTCTGCCTTTGACTAGGTAAAATTCCGACATCGGATTACATAGGTCATGCCGGGGGATGCCCCCCGGCATTAGAAGGTACTGACGAAACAGGAATTGAAGGTTGGGCCCCAGATTCAGAAGACCTGGGAAGATTTGGAACAGATATAACATGGGAGGTGAGAGGGGTGGTAAATTGACCCGGGTTGTGGGTTGTTAATGGATGATCTATAATCGGTTCAATGGGTCTCATAGAATCGGCTAGTGAATGATATCCCACAGGAAGAGATGTGGGATGTACTGGTGTAGAGCCTAATAGGTCATCAATCTTCTTTTCTACCTCCTGTTCACAGAGAATAGTAGCACGGTATTTCCTACGTTCTTCTTCATCATCGGGAGAACTTACATGGGTGCCAAATGAGGCAATGGCCTGTCCTATAGGTGTCTCCCAAAAAGGAGCATTGGGACCAAAGTCCGGATGGGTTGTATCATCAACATGACCTTCTAAGGGAGAATGGACCGATGAATTTCCCCGAGAGGGTTGTTGGACCAAGGGAGGCGATTGTGAAGAATATGGTACTCCACTTTCCACCACCACATTATCTCCCACTTGGGAGGTGGTAGCAGCTCCTTGGTCGATAGCTTCCATTGGATTTTTTCCTGAAACAGGAATAAAATCGGGTGGAAAGCCCCATACTCTCCTGGACTGTCTTAACTCAACCATTTTGTATATTTCCTATCTAACCTAGGGTCTGAAGATCTAGAAAAAACACACCAAAAGACTTCCCTACAGAAACTATAGGTCAAAACAAGCAGACTTAAAATGATAGGAGGAGTTCAAAAGTCAAGTCTCTCACTAGGATTGTCAAGAAGGTGCCACTCACGATATACCTTGAGGTTACGTTCATAGTAATCTCCCCAAATGTTGTTTTCGGTGTATGGCTCCAAACAAGATGGCCAAAGGGCTTTTCTCAGATAGATAAGGTACCCTAGTGGGGTCTCCCGATATACTCAAGGTACGTGGGATATCGAATCGGTAGTAGTGTTGTCTAATGCATAACCGTACACAAGGGTCCTTCTGATATACAATTGAGTACATGAAGTACCTTTCTATATACCTCAAGGGTATGTGAAAGGCCGTTCGATATACCGACGGGACGTGGAATAACCGCGCGTGTCCCGGAATGTAATGCTGAAAAATAATGATAGTTCCTACGTTTTACAACGCCCGAACACGTCTCTAACCTATCACTCAAGTTACTACATAAATTTTAACCCACAACTACCGTTAATTTTAACTTGTACGGTTAGGTGAATGCATGATGTTTTGATAGAAAAGTAAAACCATGTAATATGCTTGTGCAGATTTTCACTTTACCGTTCAGTATGCCTACTTACGGGAGGGAAGAGAGTGTTTTCTTTTTGTTTCAAAACCAAAAATCATTCCAATCAACAGTCATGAACATCAAATCAAAGACAAGCAAACATTTTTCCAAACCAATTTCTTCTTTTCGAAAGCAAATGAGAAGGGTGGGAATCTCTTTTCCTAAAAGAACAACATGAAGCACACCTATATGCCAATGCACTCTAACTTTTCAATTTTCTCAAAAACATAAGCAAATCTAACTTAAAACTACCATTTTTTAATATTTTGATCGAGATAGTCCTAAATGCATGAGAGACAAAAGATCATAAAGGTTCTGAAATCTTGGAAAGCAAATCAGAAAACCCAAATCCAACGCTCAATGATGATGTCCTAGTCTCAGTCAAAACTTTTCTTTTTTGAAGGAAGGAAAAAGAAGTTTGCTATGCAAGTAAGAAATGAAACCTAGAAGTTAATCTAGTGTTCTTCTTTCAGTATATGCAACGAAAACAAATTTCAATGAGAACCCTAAACTTTTTAGAAAACAAGAAATCCTTCTTAAAGCACAACCAACAAGCATAGAAGAGGATGAACAATAAAAAAGATTTAAACAAACTTTTGAAATTCCACTCAAATCAATCTTAAACCATCAAATCAGCAAGCCACACACATCAGATTCAGTAACACAAGCCTGATAACAGAACTGAAAGCAATCAAAATCCAAAATTTTTCAAAGAAAAATGAGGAAAAAATGTTTTGGAATGATGCCTACCTGGCACCTTGCTTCGTAGGTGTTGACATAGCATTTCAAAGACAGCACCGCTCCTTGCAAATGGGTTACAGGTGGTGGCACCACTTACTGTCTACTTTGTTCAGGCGATGGCACCGCTCCTTGTACATAGCATAGGCGCGGTTCCCTGTGGATGACCAAAACAAAAAAATAACGATGGATCAAGTTAGAAAAGGCAAGATCAAGGAAAATACTGTTGAATTGAGTATGGAAACAGAGCATAAAAGACTGAAATGACTCAGATCTAAACAGATTTGGAAATTTCAAACCCAAATAATGCAAGTTAGAAAGTAGATACGACTGCAAAGAGTTGAAGAAAATGGAGCCTGGATTCAGGCAAGAGTTGCAGACTGAGGAAGATCTGAACAATTGATACACTAATTCCCCAGTGGAGTCGCCAGATTTGTTAGCTGGAATATTTCACCTCATGTAGACAGCAAGGTGTTCCACTGGTCTGAATGGTTCAGATCCAGAGAAAATAGAGGATAGAGGTTGAAGACTCTCCCTAGACGCTGTAGATATATGGAATACAAGGATTTGATAGTCCACCTGTGTACCTGCAATCAAGCTCAACACGAAATAGATCAAAGCAACCAAAATATTATCTACTAATCTATGCTAGTGACTAAGGAATTTAACAACATATATGCGAAATCACAACAACAACAACATATGCGAGATAGAAATCAACTTGAATTAAAGAATATGAAGAAGTTTACAACCAAGCCTTAGTGTTGACATGCATCTCCATGAAACTAGACCTTCTCATCCCCAAAAGCTCCGACTCTAGCTCTCTATGCTCTCTCCAAATGATCTTGGGCCAATGGTCAATCCAACAGCATAACAATACCTCAAATGTTGTCTCCTCAACCATGGCTATGAGCTCTTATTTATAAGGCTTTAATGGATAGATTAGGTTGAGAAATTAGTGGATGAGGTGGCTTCTAAGATCCTAGGAAGAGGGATCTCGAGCTCAACCAAACCACAACAGTAGGGATAAGACAGGATACTAGGCTTATCATCTAGAAGCCTCGAGAAACTTATATTTTTCCCTTTTTACCCAGGGTACCGCGTTTCTCCTTCTATGACAAAGTGGTTCTGGTAATAACCACTTATGGACCAAGGACAATAAGTGGTGGCATTGCTTATGGGAAACAGGTGATGGGTGGTGCGAACATGGGTACTGCTCCTGGATAAAGGGGCATGCGCGGTGCTGGGAATTTGTATGAAAGATTGATGAAAAAACATTTAGTTTTCACTCCAGAAGCTGGGATTCAGGGAAAGTAGGTATGTCAAATGTCTTATCACGTGATGGTGATAAGATTTTGGTATAACATGAAGAAGCCAGCAGTATACCTGATATCCATCCCGATCTCCTTCAATTTTCATAGGCTGATAAAATTGATTGGAACATAGTATATTTAGTTTCAGATGTATTTAGCAATTCAAATTTAGTAGGAGTAGAAAGTTTTTCGATTCTTTAGTTTGATGGTTCTAAAACGTTGGAAGGATTAGGAGCTTGCTGTATCTCGATTGATCTAGAAAATAATAAACATTTTCTTTCATGTAGATTAGAATTTGAATATACAAATAACACAGCCGAATACGAAGGATTAGTCCATGGACTAAAGAAAGCGATAGAATTAAAAGTAAAAAACTTAAAAGTATATGGGGATTCCAAAATCATTGTAAAACAAGTATGAAATAAAATACATTGCATTTCACCACATTTGAAAGCTTACCAAAATGAGGTTTGGTATTTACTGATAACTTTTCATGCATTCAATATTCTTTCAATTCCTAGATTAAAGAATGCAGCAGCTTATTTATTAGCTACCTCAGTTGCAAGATTAGTACCTTCGAATAATAGATGCTTTATTGAATTGCTTTTCAGGCCTTCTGTTCCAGATAACATCACCAATCTAAGGGTTTTTGATGATGATCAACAAATATTGGAATGTTTAATGAATGATGATACTTTCAAAGGAGCCATAATAAACGATGAAGAACATCAAGCAAACTTATAGAATGGTAATTGCATTCCCAAAGGAGTCAGAACTCTGGAGCAGATGTTCGATATAGATAATAAGTTCAGAAAGCCAGTGAATGTCAAGACTCACAGTTCATCCTTACAATTCGAACTGATAAATATAGGGATAGACGCTGAACCCAAATATGTAAATTTGGGAAAATGTTGTTCACCTGGAGAGAAGAGAAAATTCATCGGTTTATTCAAACAATACAAAGATGTGTTCGCTTGGACCTATGAGGATCTCAAAACTTGTGACACAAAAATCATACAACATGTTATTCCAATCAAAGTTGGGGTCAAGCCTTACCAGCAACCTCTGAGAAAGATGCATCTGAAACTGGAACCTTTAATTCAAAGTGAGGTTAAAAATATGCTAGATTCTAAAATTATATTTAAAGTTAGACATTTGGAATGGGTCTCTAATTTGGTACCAGTACGGAAAAAGTTTGGAGAGATCAAACTTTACGTTGATTTCAGGAATCTGAACTATGCTTCAGATAAAGATAATTACCCCGTCCCACCGATGGAACAAATACTATAGATGGTCTTAGGGTCTGAATTGTTTTCGTTACTAGATGGATTCTCCGGTTATAATCAAGTATTAGTAGTGAAAGAAGACAGGCTCAAGACTACTTCAAGAACCAAGTGGGGGACTTTTGCGTATAGGAGAATTCCTTTTGGACTTATTAATGCCAGAGCAACTTTCCAAAGGGCTATGGATATAGATTTCCACGGTATGATTGGCCATAGTGTTGTGGTTTATTTAGATAATGTTACAATATTTTCAAATAAAAGGGAAGAACATGCTTTTCATCTGAAACAAATTTTTGAGCGTTGCAGGAAATATGGCATTTATTTAAATCCTAAGAAATGTGTGTTCGCAGTCATAGAAGAAAATCTATTAGGTCATGTTGTTTCTAAAAAAGGGATCTCCATAGACTCGGAGAGGATTAAAGCCATATAACAGATCCCTTTACCCCATAATAAGAAAAGGTATGCAATCTTTTATGGGGACAATCAATTTTGTGTGAAGGTTTGTGCCAAAATTTGCTCAAATCGTCAAACCTTTGTAGCAAATGGTTAAGCAGAGTGTGCAATTCAAATCAATTGATTTGGATAAGAATGCATTCAACAAGATCAAGACATCTATTGATCATGCATCATCACTCAAAATTCCAAATATTGAAAAGATTTTATTCTGTACACTTTCGCTTCCAATGACTCATTAGCAGCAGTGCTTATTGTAGAAGGAGGATGGGGGAGATGAGTACCCCATATCATTAATGAGCACTGGTCTACAAGGGGATGAATTGAACTATCCCGCAGTTGATAAACATGCTTATGCAGTTTTTAAGGAAGTAAAGCAATTCAGGCCATACAGACTTAAGAATCACACCAAAGTAATAGTCCCACACCCAGTAGTACGATCCCCTTTTGTACAGAAGGAACTGGGAGAAAGAAGAGGTAATTGGGTGACTTCTTTGCAAGAATATGATCTTGAATTTAAACCAACAACCCTAACTAAAGTACAAGGACTCTTTAAGCTGATCACTGAAGGTAAAAACAATGAAGATAGCAGCTAGGATAATGAAGTTGAATTACATATGGTGGATGCATGTCCTCTATTTATAGCTCCAGAGTCCTGGTATCGGGATTTGGTTCATTATCTTCAAGAAGGATATTTTCCAAAGCATTGAATCCCTAAGAAAATAAGGGCATTACATCTAAAATCATCCTTATATAAAATTTTTGATGGAGTGCTGTTTAGAAAGAACTACGATGGAGTCTTTCTTAGATGCTTGGAACATGAAGATGCAAAAAGGGTTGTAGAAGAATTACATGATGGACCCGCTGTAGGTCATTTTTCAGGAGACACAACAACACACACGATTCTCAGAGCTGGATATTACTGGCCAACATTGTTTAAATATGCTCATGCTCATGTTAGAAAATGTGATACTTTCCAAAGGAGCGTTGGGAGACAATCCAAAGCAGTAGGACCATTGAAACCAATAATTATCTCGAAAAAATTCGAGCAATAGGGAATTGACGTTATCGGGGAAATCAATCCAAATTTTTCATTGCAGCATAAATACGTTCTGATGACAACTGAATATTTCACCAGACGGGTAGAGGCCACTCCTTTAGGAAAAGTAAACGAGGATGCAGTTATGGATTTCTTATAGAACCACATTACGACCAGGTTTGGGGTTCCAATTTCCATTGTTTTTGATAATGCTTCATATTTTTCATCTATTAAATTGACTGCATTTGCTAATGAAAAAGGAATTAAGCTACACTATTCTGCAAACTACTATCTGCAAGGAAATGGTTTGGCAGAATTGACAAATAAAAACCTGATACAAATTTTAAAGAAAACAATTATAGAAAATCAAAGGAGCTAGCATCTAGATTTTCCTAATGCACTCTTGGCTGATAGAGTCACACCCAAGAACTCTTTAGGTGTGTCACCCTACACTCTTGTCTATGGGAAAGAATCTATCCTCCCTCCTAATATTTTGTTTCCATCTTCCATACTAGCCCAAGACTCTAGGGGTATTGATAATGAAGTTCTGCAAATCTGAATTTATAATCTGTTGAAGGTAGAAGAGTCCAGGTCCAAAGCCCGAGAAAGGTTTAAACATCAACAAGAGATGGTAAAGAGATGGTTTGACAAACACAAAGATGGGAATAAGGAGTTCAAGGTAGGTGACTTGGTTCTTAAGTGAGATCACTCGCATGGTGAGAAGGGAAAACAAACTAAATTCCAGCAACTATGGATAGGCCCTTTTCAGATTGCAACAAAGATAGGCCCCTTAACTTACAAACTGCGAGACTTACAGGGGTGGGAGGAGAACTTACCAGTAAATGGTTTAGTTCTCAAGCCTTATTTTTCTTAATGATTTTGTTTGTTTACTTTAGATTATTTTTAGTTGTTTTTCTTTTAATTGCTCAGAGTTTGATTGCTTGTAAATTTTGGGTTGTTCTTGTTTAAATAAATCAGCATGAATTTTTGTTTTTGGATTTCATCAGAGTTCTGGATAAACCGAAATCTTTGATCAAAGACTGCCTACTATTTACTCATACAATGCTTAAAGATTCTTCAGGACTAGCAAATTTTCTAAATGGGTTATGAACACATTGAAGTCTTGCTTAATCCCTGTAAAATAACTAAGGATAGAAAAGTCTAGAGTACTATTTTGAAGCTCCATTCATCTCACACTAAAAGCTGTCCTAGGAGGTAACAATGAAAGAACCATGGAGAGGAAGCAAGGTAAATGGTTTATTATATTTAAATGATCCCATGCCACAAATTGAAAGCCAAAAGGATAACAAGAGTCAAAATCTCCCAAGAAGCAAATATGTACCAAAATACATGTTGAACCACATCAGTATGAATAAGATTTCCAAAGTTATTCCACATCCGTGAGTTGAAATTAAAATATCTCTCACACAAAAGGACACTATGGATAGAGGAGCTTGAATTAAAATTAAAAAAGAAATCAATTAGTGCGGACTCAAGAGGACAAAAGTCCAGAAGCACCAAAAGAGTGCAAATTGGCATGGGAATGAGGAACAAACAGATATATCTATTTACCATATGTTACAATCCTGTGGTGTCTAAGTTGGAAGCTACCCAAAGGCAAAGGTAAAATAAAACGCATATCTTCAGCCTTAGAAGAGTTATCAGAACTTTGAGAGCTTGGGTTCCCCTTTCTTTAAAATTGGACTATCATCAATGTTTAAAGTTCATAAATCTTACATTTTAGGAACGCCGATATCTTGAAGAAATCTAATAAAGTCATATCACCGAAACAGTCTACTATCTCAAAAGATAAGTTTTCCAGAGATCTGTGTCCACCAGTTAGTTGCCAATTGTTGCAGCTGCAACTATTTCCCCCCAAAATTTTATTTTTAGGGTCCCCCCTTTTATTATTTTAGTGTTCAGACAGCTTAAGTATTTCCATGATTTTACCGAAGTCTTCCCGTGGTTTTTTTTTTTTGAAAAAAAATGAGTTTTCATGCTTTATTGAATGCACAGTCAACTGGATTTTCGATGCGTCAGATTCTTAGTTGACTACTATTCTGGTGAACTCATCAGAAGCCTTCCGAAGTGTTGATCTACTGTATCAGAAATCATTTCATCTTGGGGTCTCGGAGACGGTTTGCCGATATTCTGGCAGATTAGTCTAAAGCATATCCGATGAGTTGGGTTTTCATTGGCTATCTGTCTCCGACGTCTGATTAAGTTGGCAATATTGCAGTCATTTGTGCATATCATAATTAACCAAAGGATTTAGTGGTTCTGTCATTCGACATTGCGGAGACTTAGTGCTGAGTCGATCCAGAGCTTCACAATGTTCCCTCAGATACCGAAAAGGCTAGTGCTTCTGAATTCTGATTTGACTTTCTGATCCAATGTATTGGGTAAATAGAGTTGTTCCCATTCGACATTGCAGGTTATTTCAAAGTTATATTTCCGGTGGTGGGTTAATTTTTGTCTCCACCACGTTTAGTTATTCACTCTTGGTCAAGTTTTTAAAGTTGTAGAGCCCATATGACTTGTCACTTTCACCGTGGAAGCTGTCCAGTCAATTATGCGCAGCTGTCAAGCTCCTATACATTTTTCTCTGCCCACAGAAGTCGTCCTCTATCCAGGTCACCCACCACATCATATCCAGGTAGGATTCACTCATGTTTTCATACGCCTAGTATTTTTGTTGTTTTTTGACCATGTGGATTTGATAGGGTTAAGGTTTTATGCAAATTTTTGTTTTCTTGTGGTAGGGTTTCTTTTACTTGGGGTTCAACCTATTTTGTTTATGAGCATTTTCATTTTGGCTGATTATTTTTTCCCCACCCAGCCTTTGTGCAGCCATGAGTGCACCATTGACATTTGTTTGGAAGGTTAGAGCATGATGCAGATGAGCATTTCACTGTCTACACCTCCATGTTCATTATGGCATCATTTTAAAACCTAATTCTCACAGCCGTATGTTTCCATGGGATACAGGAGGGCCGCATAAATAATAGGGGATCTAGGATTTTGTTTTGAAGCAGATGGCGGTGTGAGTTTTTTCCTCAGTTGAGATTCACCTGTAGAATTTTCGGGAGGCTGATAGAGGTTAGGGTTTGAGCTAGCAGAAGTTTAGCAGGATTAAGGGTTTTTTCATTTCCTTTTTATTTCAGACTCTCTCATTCAGAAGGACCTTGGGTGTAAATAATATTTTTTCAGTATGCATTTTGATGGAATGGTAAGATTCTGGTAGTTTTATTGTTTTCACACTACACAACTTGCTAGGGATAAATAGACTGAAATCATGTTGTATAATTGTTACAGGTTAATTATCAACTCAGTAATATGCCGTGAAATCAGAAGAAGAAGGACCATGCAGCTAAGGAGGAACCTGAAGTGGAAGTGATAACCAAAGTGGAATTCATTTATGAATATGCTAAAGCTATTATTGGAGTTGAGCCAGAGTATAAGCAGGGAGAGTTATATAGAATGATTTCAAACTAGAGCATTCTAGATGTTGGTTTTGAATATATTCCCATATATGCAAATATTGAGAAATCAGCCTTATGAAAGTGGCTACCAGACATGAACGTTTCCCATGTTCAAAAGTTATAGGTTGGATTCTTCCTAGGGCAGATGTAATAAGGATGATACTGGCCAATACCGAGAAGCAGGGTTGTGCTGCATACAGCCCAGCTTATGTGTCTATGGCTTACAATTTACCAACACCACAAACCTACTTGACTGAAAGTTGGTTAAAGGAGATAAAGCTATATATGGTGGATACAGTTAAGAAGATGATGATCCCAGGAAAAAAATTCCGTACAAGGCCTTCTGGAGAGTATGAAACATCAACTCTCCACACTCCATACAGATTCATTGCAGTGATGTTGAACATAATTTTTGGGAGGGAAAATGGAAGAAGTTTTAGGATAGGTTGGTTACCAGTTATATTTTTTGTCGCTACCCAAGGGACAATTTTTAATTGGGCAAATATAGTGTCAAACTGTTTGTCAGCTTGTATCAGTGCAGCATTGGGAGGAGTGTACCAGAAGAAGACAGAGTTTTACATGAGTTCAATATTGATTGATTGGATTCTATGTACTCATCCTTTCCCATCATTAAAGTGCCAATGGGATAAATACCAGGCCCCTGTG
Source organism: Pseudotsuga menziesii (assembly GCA_001517045.1). Classification (NCBI taxonomy): domain Eukaryota; kingdom Viridiplantae; phylum Streptophyta; class Pinopsida; order Pinales; family Pinaceae; genus Pseudotsuga; species Pseudotsuga menziesii. The sequence goes on along the minus strand of LPNX010818312.1, from coordinate 34,009 downwards.
TATGCTGCTTATAAGTTGTTCTGGGCCCACAAATATTACAACCATTACAAGGATATTTGTGAGAACTTCATCATGCCATTGTATACATCAATTTTCTTGACAGAATGTAATTGTATGTCAGATGAAGCCTTGGAATTTGTGTAAAACAACGAAAATTATTATTTGATAGAATAAGGATTATATTTAAGAATGTACGGTGGTTTGAGAGCCCATTCTCTATTAATATGTCACAGTAATCTAGGGACTAAACACAAGTCTCATCAAAGATTAATAACAATAATTCATGAAAATGGTGTAATAGGGCTACAAAATGAGTAGTCGCTTTGTATATTCACACAAAGAATGAGTAATACAATACAATGATCAAGCTACAAGCATGAATGACAAAGCAATTTGAATTCCCAAGGAGTTCATTCGAATTGAATGAGTGAGTCTAGCTTAACTGAATGTAAGCCATAGTCAACACTTAAGTTAACCACTGATCAAAACCCTAATTGACTCAACTGAGCCCTAACTGAAGTCAGAGTGCAATAAATGACTAAGTCTAACTGAAAGTAGGTCAAACACATGTAACAACAAACCAACCAATAAGTGGTAGTGCATCAATGACTCCAATGAACCCCGATGAGGTTAACTGAAGTGTAACTAAACATCAGAAGTGGTTGGAGGCGCATTTTTTTACTCTAGTTCATTAAATAATAAATAAATAATCAATTTAATGATGGAGGGCACCTTCACTACTCTTTTTAACTGATCGTAACCATCAATTAGCAATATGGGGCATTAATGACACTCAGATCACCCCCGGAGTGCTCTAGTTAGCCTCCCCAAATGTAGGATAAGGCTAAGTTAGCCTCCTTGACTGAAGGTAGGCATGGGTGTGATCTATATGATGTCATCTAGTGCTCCTCTGATGTCAATTAAGTCAATAATACTTAGGATAGTGGTTTAACTAGGCCAATTTGACCAAAAAGAGTGTGTATGGTGGTAAATGTCTCCAACACCCTCCCTTAAGCTATACTCAGGAGGAGTAGAAAACATAAAATACATACAAAATGCTAGGGCCCCAAAAAATAAGGCCATAGATCACCCTGTACAATAAAGTAACTACTTAATATAACCAAGGAAACAGGGAAAACCTCATGGGAAAAATACCCCCCCTCAAACTAAGTAGTAAATCAAGAAATTTTTGGTTCTTCTATGCAGCAGCATCCTAAGACTGTGCATGTGAACCTATGAATCCAAACTAAATGAATATATATGGAGGAATATTCCACTTTGGAAGAATAACAATGCACTCAACTAAATCAGAAATATAAACAGATGCATGGTGAAAACTGGACCCATGTAGAGCAGTTGAAATCATCTGAAGAGAGAGCAAAGGTTCTTGAGGATTAGAACCATGTGTGGAACAATCAATAAAATGATATGTTGCAGCCTTGAACAGAAAACCATGAGTGGTAAAATCATCCCCAATTCTTAGGAGCAAGTGTCCAAGCGGATGCAGAATGTCTTCGTCTTTACTAGTTCTGTGAGGAGATGAGCATATGACCAAAGGTAGAGAAGCCCTGGGACTATGGAGAGAGAATGCTTGAGCTCCATAATCTGATATAGCTAATGAATCACATAATAAAATATCAGCAACCTCATATTAGGAAACTAACACCAAATCCCCATCAGCAGTTTTGAAGAGAAAGTGTGGTACTTGATTTTTCACACCGGAATTGGTGAGAGAAGATACAAGCATGGCTGAAAGCTCTTGGATTTTAAAATATGAACCAAATAATATCATATCAAAAATTAAATCAGATCTAAATAAGTTCACAAAAGATCCAAAACTGTGAAATGAAATCAAATCCCCAGGAACAGTTTCGAAGGAGACTTGCGGTACTTGTTTCTTCACAAAATTAATGAGAACAACTACAAGCAGTACTGGAAGCTTATGAAACTGAAATATTGAACCAAGAAATATCAGATCAGATCCAAATAAGATCATATCAGATCCAATAATTTTCATATCAGATCCAAAATTATGGTCAACCGAGACGGTGGATGCACAGTTGTCTTTTTCTTCAAAATTCTGAATTTTTGTGCATGCAATCCTGGAGGATTTTGCTGGAAGATCTAGATCATGGGGAGCGAATGTTTCACTCTTATAATATGAAATTTCTTCCAAAATATCCAATTTTTTACATATTTTCACACCAGCAGCAACATTAGAGGGATACAAATCAAATTTTTCTTCACTTTCAGAAGCAATTACTGGCAAATTTTGCACAGAATTCAAAGGAAAATCACCAGTGAAAGTTTGCATGGAAGTGCAGCAGTGTTTTTCTTCAATATCAGAGATTCAAATGTATTATTTTGTTTCAGAAATATGAGGATATGAGATATCATAGATCTCATGAACTTTCGAAGCATCAAGAGAAGGAGTCACTGCATGGAGATTTTCTTCAATTCGAATTGACTATGTAGACAATTCTGCTTCATCTTCATCTTGAACAACTTCATCAGAGAGAGTAGAGGCTGAGAATTTTGAGTAAAGAACTCTTGTGGTGCTAGATGTGATATCCAAAGTGCTATTATGATCCTCATTGTGCTTGCCAAAGGTTCTGCCCAATTTTGTCCAGAGATCCTTTGGGTATTCAGCAGAACCAATAAGGTAGTGCAAGCTAGGAGAAAGGGCCAGACATATTGCTCCAAAAGCTCTATCACCGTCATTTAGCTAGTCAGTCTCATTCTCATAAGACTCTTTTCCAAGTCCAATAGACACCTCATAGATACCTTTTCTCTTCAGAGATGCAATCATCTTCAACTTCCATTCTGAATAGCTTGTGAATGGGGTGAGAAGAGGGACTGATGAGTCCATTCAAAGTTGTACCTATTAAAACCTACAAATAACAACAAAAGGGGCACCATAAGGTCATATAGCCTGCACATTTTAGGCTTTCATCACACCCATCATAATTTATCAAGAAATCTTGATCAACAATTTCCTTACTTAGGGTATTAAGTGGTAAGCCTTGGCTTGTGGTGCAGTGCTGGATTTTTGAGCTATTGCTCAATTTTTCATGCAAGATTTGTCAAAAACCTTTTTTTTGAGAGATATGAGCTTCATATTGCTGTGAGATCTGATACCATATTAATCTATCATAGTAATCTAGGGAATAAACAAAATTCACATCAAATATTAATAACAATAAGTCATGAGAATGGTGTAATAGGGCTACAAAATGAGTAGTTGCTCTGCATATTCACACAAAGAATGAGTAATACAATACAATGATCATGCTACAAGCATGAATGACAAATCAATTTGAATTCCCAAGGAGTTCATTTGAATTGAATGAGTGATTCTAGCTTAACTGAATGTAATCCATAGTCAACACTCAAGTCAACCGCTGATCAAAACCCTAATTGACTCAACTGAGCCCTAACTAAAGTTAGAGTGCAATAAATGACTGATTCTAACTGAAAGTAGGTCAAACACATGTCATAGCAAACCAACCAACAAGTGGTAGTGCATCAATGACTCCAATGAACCCCGATGAGGTTAACTGAAGTGTAACTGAACATCAGAAGTGGTTGGAGGCACCTCTGTTGACTCTAGTTCATTAAATAATCAATAAATAATCAATTTAATGATGGAGGGTGCCTTCACTGCTCTTTTTAACTGATTGTAACCATCAATTAGCAATATGGGGCATTAATGACACTCAAATCACCCTTGGAGTGCTCCAGTTAGCCTCCCCGAATGTAGGAGAAGGCTAAGCTAGCCTCCTTGATTGAAGGTAGGGGTGGGTGTGATCTAGCTGATGTCATCTAGTGCTCCTCTGATGTCAATTAAGTTAATAATACTTAGGATAGTGGTTTAACTAGGCCAATTTGACCAAAAAGAGTGTGTATGGTGGTAAATGTCTCCAACATTCTTTTCTACCGAAGTATGCCATAGACTATGTAATCCATAAAGAGGCTATGATACAGTTGTACATTGATGCGATAGGAAATTTCCTTTTTGAGTAGAAGGAGGAAGTATATCCTACAGTTTTCTTTTTGGTAGGAAGTTACAAATTTTCCAGGGTAAAAAATGCAGTAGAATTTGTTAAGGAGTTAGAGTATTTTCAATTCGGTGAAATGAATTTCCATAGGAATGACTCTAAGGATAAAGTTGCTGATTATTGCACAGAAGCTGGAGTATATTTCGAGTATACAAATTTATGGGACAAAGATGAAGAGATCTTTTGGAGTGCCCAAAACATGACAGCTTTGAGGAAGAGATTCAAGAAAAAGATAGCTACTATGGGAGGAAAAGGTAAAAAAATTTATAAACTCAAAAGGTAGGAAGAAGATGCAGCCAAGAAAAGGAAATCATAAGATCATAGGTTAGCGCAAGAAACAGAGAAATAGTTGCGATCTGAAGAAGAAGAAAAGAAAAGGACAGCTGAAGAGGCAGCGAAGAAGACAGAGGAAGAAAAGAAAATAAAAGAGGAAGAAGAAATACTAAGAAGGAAGAAAGAAAGTGAAGGGTTGATATTAGAAGATGCAAATAAAGAAAAAGGGAAAATAGAGAAGACAACGGAAGGATCGAGAATAGAAACACAAGAAGAACAATACCCTACTGATCAAGGATAGGCTTAGTCTGATATTGACCCATTAGAGCCTATTGTTTCTTCTAGTTGTATAGTAGGAGATGGTTCAGTGTCAATATCTGGGGTTGAGTTAATTCCTTTCATTCCCACTGAAGGGGAGGAGGTGTCAAATTTTAATACTATCTTCTATGATAAGGAAAAAAAGAGGATTTCCAAAAGAACAGAAAAAAAGTTGAACACTGGAGGTAAACTAGGAGTAATGGTGACTAATAAGATAGTGGTTAACGGTACACACAAATTG
>LPNX010818312.1:0-25310 GCA_001517045.1 Pseudotsuga menziesii | reverse complement strand
TGCACTACATCAGAGAGCTTGTGCATGATGGCACCATTAATCTACTCTTCTGTTCTTCTTCAGAACAAGTAGCTGACATCTTCACAAAATCATTTTGTGAGAAGACCCTCAGCAATATCAAATCACTGCCGGGGATTGCTGATCATGCTGTTAAAGCATGAGTGGAGACAAGATTCTACAATTTTGTTTTACAGTCCATGTTTAAGGGAGGATTTTCCCAAGTTGGTTTTGCCTCTTTCCTTGGTTGTATGGACATTGCAGTATGTAAAGGGTGACTAAGCCTTGTTGCTAGGCCCTATATTTTTTATTTATTACTCATAAAGTCAGGCTTAAGGGGGGGTGTTAGAATAATCAACCCATAGTATTTACCCACTTAGACATTATTTCATTTATTTTGTCTTATTTGCCTAGTCCATGAGTCCCACCATGTGCAAGTTGTCAATTGCCTATCCATAGAGGTCAAACTTTCCATTATTGACTCATGGAGCGCTTTGGAAAGTCCTGGGAATCAAATCTGCTTTATTCCTGGTTTCCTAGGCGCCCTTCTGCTTTTTCTGCTTTGTTGACTGCTTTTCCAGTTTTTAAAGCACATAAGGAAAGCTAGACTAGGTGAGGTGAACATGTTTTATTCCCCTTTCATCCTCCACTCTTTCCTCCATGCAAAAGCATGTATGAGCTGCCATTTGACCACTCTTTAGATTTCCCATGCGCCCTTGCTAATTCGTGGGGTCCTTGATAGATTTGGGATCAGCTTTTTACACCTATGGGGGATTTGCCTATTTTGGGTAAGCCTGCTTTATGCTAGATTTGGATGCTTCCTTATGCATTCGATTTGCTCATGTATTATATATATTCAGCAACCTATGTTATTACAGGGTTGGCTATTGTACACTCAGTTAATATAATTTTGTGTTACAGCTCCATATTCAGTCTCCATTGTTGATAATTTGCATGATCAATTGTTAATTGCTGTGAGTGAAATTAATCTACTGCAGGCCTGAATTTCTACACAAATATCCATGATTAATATAAAAAAATTGGGGTAGCCCTAACCTTAGCCACTGAAGATAATGTGGACAGAATCATGACAGATCTAGAACAGTCTCAGAAAAGGGTCACACAATTGAAAGGGACTTTGAAGAAAGAAAGGAGTGAAAGTCAGACTTAGGAAAGGAAGTATGAGGATATGATCGGTGAATTTGAGGTATCAAATTCAGAGTGTCATACTCTATAGGCGGAGAAAGATACTTTGGTAATATCTGCAAGAAATATAGAAAAGGATTCTCATGCCACCTTGGAAGAGTTTGGGAAAATACATCAGAGATGTCAGAGTTTGGAAGCCGAAAGAGATAATCTTAGGCTATTATTTGAAGAGTTGAATAAGGAAAATAGAGAGTTAGAAGGTAAAGTGATAGAGATGGAAGTACAAAAGACCACTGCAGAAGGGAAATCTAAGCTGTACAAAAGTCAGATAGTAGCCTTGGAGGAACAAAAGAATTCACTAGCAGTTTAATTGAAGACAACTATGGAGCAGAAAGCTGATATTGGAACTTTAAAGAAGCACACTCTTATGCTCTGAAATAAGATTCATCAAATGCAGCTACAGATGGTGGAAGAAATATGTAAGGTTCAACAGATAGACATAAGATTAGAGGAAATTGTAAATATAGCTTCTTATTTTTTGGATAGGACACATGATATATTAGAAGCTCTGTAGGGAAGGATGACATGGGTAGAAACAAATAAGGAACCTCCCGCAGATGTATCTATCAAAGAATTGGAAATGATAAAGTTGGAATACGAGATGATCAAGTTTTATAGCAAAGCAACAGAAGAACTAATAAAGACAGTGAGGAAGATGAAGAACATCTGTGCTGAATTCTGTAGCAGAGTGCTCCTAATGTACAATCGATGTCAGAATTATGCTGCAAGGAGATTAGAAGTGCTGCCAAAGCATGAAATATTGTTGAAACAATTACAAGAATGATGCAACGAAGATGAACATGCCATTCAACAAGTCAAGGAGTTAGATGAAAAGGTACTTAAAATGAAATAGCACATGCAGCTGTGAGTAGTCACTTGCCGAAAGAACAACTTTGCTTGATTCCTACCAGGGTAGCAGGTGTAAAAGCACAGGCCGCTAAGCACGAAATTACTATCATATTTCTCAAACCTTTTGGTTTTGAGAACATAGAAGCGGATGCAAATGTGTGGGGGAAGTTTATGAACGAGCAAGCTGGACCCTCTTAGTTGGACTATCTAAGCACTTTTGATAAATGATGTAATATATTGTATTTATATTTTTGAGTTCACAAGCTAAAAGACAAAATTTTGTAAAGGAAAGGTTAGGTGAATCCCAAAAGGAAACAAGGGCCCCAAGAGTTTTTTCTTTTTTGTATAAATATAGGCAAGATTTATGTATCAAGGGACCTTTTTTCAGACTATCTTGAGGCAAGATTATTGTAAGAAGAACTATTTCATCTTATAATAAAGAGTTATATTTTTCGGTTGGAGAAAGCATTGTGGGGTTTCAAATGCTTGACATGGACTGGTTGGATGTGAACTATTTTTGTTTCAGCTTGTTTCCATGAACTGTGAGATCATTCTAACTTATGAATTCTTTCATGTTATGAATGTGCTCTTGTTTTTTTCTGTGAAATTTCCATAATCGTATTTGAGTAATGAATGTTTTAATTAACAATAAAATATCTCTTTTTTTATCTGTCTATTGATATTCATGTATTCAAAAATATTAACAGCTATATGCAATGTTCTAAATGCATGTTATACAATACATTACTCATCATTAATTACATTATTGCTCCCTAGGGATCGGTTAGTGATTCTTAGTTAGTTTTCTTTGTTTATGATTTAGAAGCGAGAGAGGTAAGACAAGAGGAAAGAACCTACGCATCACATTGTGACACTCCTCGTTATCTCTATCACCTGCATTTAGTTAGGCACTTGCATATCATACATAAATATAAAACTAAAAGAAAACACCTAAACAGTGGACTAGGCCGCAACCGGTAAATCTTTTTAACCGTTACTTGACCTATGGTAGTCGGACCGTAAACCGAACGGATTCCCCATACCAAACAATAATGAGCTAATTGAGAACATTTATTGGGGAGAATCCCTATTGTTGTTACTTGCAATTTTCTAGGCCTCAACAACATGAAAACTTCCTTGCCCTGAACAATGCAATAAGGGGAGTTACCAAGGGATTCCTTTGGGGTGATTTGATCTGCCCAAAGAGCATTGTAAAGTTGGGTATTCTAGTTTTTATGATGTGAAGCCACTATATTTTTTAGGATGCTTATCAAGTTCTTGTTTGAGGGTTCCACCAGCCCATTGCCCCGAGGATAGTAATTAGTAGAAAACTTAAGCTTGATCCCCTTTTCAAGGGCTTAGATGGTCAGGTCAATGGATTGGAAGTATGAGGCATTGTCAAAAACAAGATACTCGGGGGTGCCAAACCTAGTGATTATCTGATTCTTGAGAAAGGAAATCACCTGGTTTGTGTTACACAGTCTTAAAGGGACTGCTTCGACCCACCTTGTGAAATAGTCAGTGGATGTCAATATGTATTCATGTTGTAAAGATGATACAGGTTTGATGGGTCCGACGAAATCCAATCCCCACTACTGAAATGGGAATTGGATTGCTACTGGTTGCAAAGGGAAGGCATGTTTCTTAACTTTTCCAACACACTTCTGGCAAGGCTCACATATTCTGACGAATGCATGGGAATCTCTAAATAGGGTAGGCTAATAGTATCCTTCCCTGATGATCTTGTGAGCCATTGTATCACCTGAGAAATTCCCACTTGCAGGTCCTGCATGAAATTGGAAAAAGGAAGTCATCAGTATGGTCCTTTTCTAGGCATCTAAGAAAAACTCCATCATAATTCTTTCTAAATAGAACATTATTAATAAGTTGATAATGGGTTGATTTCATCCTTAATGCTCTACATTTTTTGGGATCAAGGGTTTCAGGGGAAAACCCATTACGAAGAAAAAACTTGATGTAGTCATACCATTTAGACGCCGTAGTTTCAATTGCGTTAACAAAACCTGTAGGAGTATCCTCCTCTTGTTCCTAATCAGTGCGCTGATGTTCAGGATCATTTGATTGGGCAGTGATCTGACACAAACCTTTTCCTCTGACAATATTTGTAGGTTTGATCTCCATATCATATTCTTGAAGGGCGGTCATCCAACGAGCTCTCTTTTCTCCCAACTGCTTTTGGATGAGGACATTGTGAATGGCTGCATAAGGGACAATCACCTTAGTCCTTGAATTCAAAAGATAAGGCCTGTAATGTTTTACTAATTTATATACCATGTAGGCTTGTTTGTCAACTTTGGATAAATTGAGTTCATCTCCTTTTAATGTCAAACTCATGAAGGAAATGGGGATTTTGACGTCCTCATGATTTTTCTGTTTTAGGACAGCTGCATAAGAAAATTCAGTAGCAAATATATGCAATATAAAATCTTTACTAAAATATGGGGACATAAGAGCAGGTGTTCTACTATGGCTTTCTGAATTACAGTAAATGCATTCTATTTTTCATCAGACCACTTAAATGGTACATCTTTTTTTACTAGAAATTGCAGGGGTTTAACAACTTGAGCAAAATTTGGAACAAATCTATGAACAAAATTGATTTTACCCAAGAATTTCTGCATTGCCTTACGAGAGTTAGGGAGGCTGATATTGGAGATTTCTTTAGCACGTTCTTGATTGATGATCATACCTTTCTTCGAGACTATGAAACCCAACAACTTACCTTTTGTTACCACAAAGATGGACTTCTTGGGATTGAGGGAAATGTCGAATTTCCTGCACCTCTCGAATACCTGTTTTAAAGTAGATAAATGATCTTGTTGTTTCTTAGAGTAAATTGTTACACCATCCAAATAAAGAACAACAGAATTATGGATCAAGCCCCTGAAAGCTATATCCATATCTCTCTGGAACGTGGCTCTTGCGTTTATTAATCCAAACGACATTCGTCTATATGAAAATGTTCCCCAAGGGGTTCGGAAGGCAGTTTTGAGTTGATCGTCGGGCACAACCAGGACTTAACCATCTAACAGCGAGAACATCTCAGACCCAGCTACCTTCTGAAGAATCTACTCCATTAGAGGAACATGATAGTTGTCTTTCTTAGAGGCCAGGTTTAGGTTTCTAAAGTCTACGTAGAGCCTAATTTCCCCATTCTTCTTGTGAACAGGAACCAAATTGGCTATCCACTGCATGTTCCTGATGGGAAAGATGATCCTAGCCGAGAGAAGCTTGTCGAGTTCTTTTTTGATAGAAGGTTCTAGAATAGGGTGCATTTTCCTCAACTTCTGTTGATATGGCTTTACTTTAGGCTTCATAGGGATGTTATGATGCATGACTGAGTAAGGTCGAAAGTCCTGAGTTCATCGTATGTCCAAGAAAAAATGCCTTTAAATTCCCTGCATAGTATAATGAAGTTTCTCAGTCTATCATGGGAACAATGAATTCCAAGATTGATAAATTAGGGTTCTTGCTCTGTTCCCAGGTTGTTAGGTGCATAATTAAGGGTTGAGCTCTGTGTCTTACAGTTGGGGGTTTGTCTGAATTTACCTTGTAAGTCGTAAAACTTTTCTAAACTAATGAAAGACTTGGGGATGATATTGGAAGGGTTAGATAACAACTTCTCATGATCAGTTTCATCAATATCCATACCTACGAAGGTGTCTTGGGTTGACAGGAAGTCCAATATTTGCTGGTCGTTGTCGAACACTTTCCAACTTGTGACATTTTCTGGTATTGAAGGAATGTACATCAACTCAATAGAGAAAGTTTATGGAGACAAAAATTCAGGAGGGATTAGTCTAGATGCAGTATTGGCTAACAAATCTGCATCAATTTTTGTGATCTAGGAACGGATTTGATGTTAAACGCCGAAAAGGAATTAGTCATATCCCTGATCAATTTCTGATAATTCACTAAGCGTGGAGACAAACAGTGTATTTGATTGCATACTTGTTTCACTATAATTTCTGAGTCTCCTACACATTCAATTGCTTTAGCTCCCATATCGATAGCATTTCTGAGTCCTTGGACCAATTCCTCATACTCAAAAATGTTATTGGTGCATTCAAATTCCAATCTGCATGCAATCATTGTTATGATCCCTTTTAGATCAATTTGTACACATCCTGCACCTACTCCTTCCTTTGACCTGGAGCCATCAAAAAACAAGGTCCAAACTATAGGATCAATTCTCAAATTTTTTATTTACATTATAGACATTATGAACAATAGTGTTAGAGAATGGGACAAATGTAAGATGAGTTATCTAAGAGTGTTTCTGCTCATTCTCTGCTGGTGATACATCAGCAAGTAAGTCTCCAAAGAAAGTGTCAAATGTGAAATGTTCAATTTGATTATTAAATAAGGAGATAGATTCGTTAGAACCGTCGATATCAGTTACATTTTGTTTCATGAATGGTTCTCTATCAACTTTGAGCTTGTTAGGCTTCCTGGTAAGAGGCAACCACAGGTGAGACCAATCAGTAGCAAAGTAACCTTTTAGTTTCTCTGACCAATCTCGACTCAACTACATACCATAAGTCTATGGAATATCTCCAATCACAATATCGATAGTCTGATGAATTCGGGGATCTGCAGATAATCTGAGAAGAACATTCCTCAGTCTCCCTACAACGTTAACCTTGTATCTATCTAATTGTACAATTTGAATAGGACAGGTTTCCCATGTGGCATTGATATTTTTACACACATAAAGGGGCATAACATTGGATGAAGCACCTGAGTCTACCATACAGTTATGCACGTTCCTATTAAAGATTTCAAAGGTAGGTAAGAAGGGAGGAGTGCCCTTACTTTCTGGTTTTGGATAGTTTGGTCGGGGAGTGGAGTCAAAATTATTATTCTAAGCTTCTCGAGGTTTCTTTATGATCATGCTTTTGGGCAAGGAATCCCTTATGGAAGGGATTTTAAAAAGATCAAATAAATATATGTTTTCCTTGACTCTTTTAAGGTCCTCGACCAAGATGTATTCTGGCTCAGGAATGAGGGTGTCCTTCTGAGTTTGAGTCTTACCTTTTCTAGGGGCTTGTGTCAAAGGCGATGACTCATGTGGAGGTGGCCTTTTAGACCTGGTATTATGTGTGTGTGTTCTAGGTTAAAAACTGTGCCAGGTTATTCTTCTTCTTCCTCCTCTGAAAAGAAACTCACAGAGATTACCTACTGGTCATATTCCTCTTCCTCTTGGGGAGGTTGTGAATCTTGAATGGACTAATCTTCAGAGGAATCATGAATTTCTGGTGTTCCTGCAGCTAAGGCTTTCAAGACAGAAAAAATATCCTTTGAGGTGAATCCATCGCTAGGATTTGGAGGTGGCAGATTATGAGGAGTTTGGGTGGGCCTCCTAAAAGGTGGCCTATTAAATCCTCTATTATTGGATTTATTTCAATTGTTTGTATTCTTAATATCTACCATCTCATTAGAAATTATTTGGAGGAGCTTCTTCAATTCAGTCATGTTGAACGGATCCTGATTAGTAGCAGAGGGTTTAGGTGGATTGTCACTTTTCCTACATGAGGTGGATGCTTGTTCATATGTGGGATCAAGGTTTTTCTTGAGACAGAAGATGTCCCTTTCAACCTGTATTGCTTTAGAGAAATCATCTTGTAAGGAATCCTTACAGGCTCTCTTAACCCACATGGCTATTTGGGTCAGAAGACCCTTAATGTAGTATGCTACCAGTAACTCCTCAATAGGGAGTACTGTACTCAGGATCCTATTCTTTAAATATGAAAACCATTGATTGTAATATTTGACTCTTTCTTTACCCTTAGTTTTCATGGAAGAGCACTCTATGACTAATTCCTCTGGGGTTTTGTCATCCCCAAACTTTTGAGTGAAGAGTTCAGAGAACACATCCCAAGATGGGATGGAATTGGCTTCTAAGGAAAAATACCAGGTAGAAGATTTTCCCTTGAAGGTGTAAGGGAACAGTCTGCAAACAACGTCTTCATGTATGATTTTCCCAAGTCTAATGCATTGCATGAAGGATTTTATGTGGTCTTCGGCAGGAATTTTATCATATGGATTAAACTTTGGAAGCCACTTCTCAGGGTTTTTAGGTAATCTGTGTTGATCACCTAAAATAGAGATGAAATCTCCATCTAGCCAAGGTATGTTATGTCTTTCGTCAGCCATAGGAACAGGTTCATGTGATGAGGCCGAGGATTCAAAATTGAAGGACTAGTCTGAAGAAGATCAGGAAGAGGGAGGAGATGATGGTGGTCCTCCTGCTCGAATTGTTGGGTTAGGGAGTGGATGACTCCTAGAAAAGTGAATCTAGATCTAACCCATGGGTAGATGGTTCACTAGGGAGAAGCTGATTTCCTTCAGCGTTTGAATCTCCTGATTTAATATTGCTTTGATTATTGCTCCGGGGAAGATTACAGGTTAGATGTTCTTCGTCGTACTTTCTTCAAATCTTAGCTAAGTTGTCAGAGTTACCCTTAAATAGTTGTTCAACTATGATTAGTCCTAGAGTAGGTGATATAAGAACATATCTGCTACCCGGGTGCTCTGTCCTTGTATAGGAGTGGATGGGACGACGTTCGAACCTTATGCTAATTATTCCCTTGAGGTAGACGCGCTAGCGCGAGTACGAGTGATGATCGGATCTCTAGCTGGAGGAGGTGTATATGTGTTTCGTTTAGGCATGATGTAATGGCCCTCCTTCTAGCACCATTTGTTGAAGCCCTAAATGTGTATGTGGCTGATAAGGGTTTCTAAGGCTTAGAACATATGGAGAAAACCCAGCCAAAGGATTCAAGCAATCCCATGCAAGTATTGATTTATCCTCAAGCTATTTGGGATAGTAATCTCCCATAGATACTTTTGTAGCTTCCGTTGGCTTATGGGTGGATTTGAACCACAGAGGATCTGTTTCCCAGATTGGAAAACAAAGTAGTTAATGAAAAGAAAGGGAAAACTAAAACCTATTTAGGAAAGGAAAACCTAATCTAAATCTGAACTACTTGGTAAAGGATATTGAATTCATTACAGGTTGTCTTAATATATTTGAAGAACAAGCAAATCACAACATTGACAGAAATGTAAACGAGGTGACAATCTTCTTACTCAAATCACAATTGTTTAATGAAAATAAATAAAAGCAATTCAAGATTAAATCATTCAAGGTAACCTGTATTGGCACATGTTAGTTGAAAAACCAACATATAAGCTGTAAGATTTTTACTGTTGAATCATTTGCAGAAATAGGTAAAGATAGTTAAAGAATAAATTCCTTAGATATCTATCAGTGTATTGACGAACAACAAAGAGAAATCTTAGTTATGAGCAAACACATTAACCAATTACAAATGAATCACAGCACCATCTAATCATTTGGAACAAGAAAATCAAAATCTGTCAAAGAAATTTGATCAAATCAAATACAAGAGATAAGAAACAATGATACAATATTTATTCAGAATTTTGGAACAAATTACATAAACCTTAGGAAAAACAGAGGTGTTTTTCAGTCTCCTATATCAGTCTTCCTTCCTCCAAAAGTAAAAAATTCCCTAATACATTCAAGATCATCCTCTTAAATAATTATTACAAAGAATAGATTCCCCCCTAAATGGTATCAGAACCTAAACAAATCTAGTATCCCAAGAAATCTCTCCACATCCTCCAAATGCATAGAAATTCCTCAATATCAGGGTAACTAGTAGATTCAATGCCAAGCTGGGCATTGCACTTATGATATTCAATCTCATTTTTAGCCAATTTATGCCAAAAGCGAATATAGATGTGATTCTTTCCTTCCACTGCAAGTGGCTGTTTGATCAATTGATCTACATCATGTATGCTGATGTGGTCAAGCTTCTTGATCTTCTCCTCCTGTTCATCCCTTCACTGCTCCACCTGTTCAATCATCAGTCCTGGTGGACATTCTTTTTCAATAAGCACCATTGCAGGAAAAGATAATTCATCCATAATGTTGTCAGCTACATGCCATCTTCTACTGCAAATGGCCTATGCCTTCTTTATGGCTTCAGCTATTGTTTCATCTAAATCTTCCCAGGTTCTCAAGATAGCCCTGAATTTCTTAAGCTAGAAGTTAGTTAGGAGAGTGACATTATTTGGCTTATATTTCATGTATCTTTGCCAGTCTATGAACTCATCATAAGCCTTTGAAGCTTGTTGCCTATTCTCAACTAAGTCTTCCAGAACAACAAACATCTTGTCAAATACCATGTGAGTTTCAAAGATATTATCTAGAGTTTTAAATAACTCATAGACCAAGTCATGGTGTTCCCTATTAGTCCAAATGGAAATATTTTTAAATTCTTCCTAGCAAAACTTAGAAAAAGAAGATGAAGCTGCACTTGCAGTTGCATCTTCATACTGTCTTTCTAACAATGCAACCTTCTGAACCAAAGTAGCATTAATTTTTTTTTATCTGTGTAGCTCATCATTAAGAGAAACATTATTCATTTGAAGTTCATCATGCTTGGACTCATGTTGTCTCTTGAGCTGTTCCAATTCCTCTTTCAAACTGACAATTTCAGCCTTCTGTTTATCAAACTCTCTCTTTAAAGTATTAAAAACATCAAAATTAGCACCTATAAAAGCTCCTAGAACATATACAGCATCTGTGGCATACGCCCATGGGTCACTTGATCACTAGGTCCATACAACCTCATTTGCCAAAGATAAGTCCATATCACTCTAATCCATGCCCCTCTTCTTACCCCTCTTCACCACTGATTTATCAAATTTACTGTACCGATATTCTCCCAGGGATATCACAAAATATTCATTGAACTCATCCATCATCTCGTAAATGGGGGATATATTAATTGCTGTGGATATCAGAGAGGAGGTTTGAGTCATGGTGTGAGAGGTTATGGTCATAGTTATATGAGAAGTGTATGGAGAGGAAGTAACAATATGAGCAAGAGTTACATCAGGGGCTAAGGAAATGTCACGAATAGAAGTTTCAATAGAAAAAACATGCAAAGTAGTGGCCCTGAGTAATGATGGTGAAACTACTAAAGTTTTTTCAGGCACATGGGATGACACTGAGCCAAATGAAGGAATATGAAATGGAATTTTGAAAACCAGAGGTACAATAGATGATGCAATGTGCATATCCATAGAAAAAGGTGTAATAGATTCGGGTAAACATGTGCATATTGATAAAGCCGAGACATAAAGGGTGTCACAGTAGAACCAACAAATAATGAAGATAAAGTTATTATTGATGAGAGCAGTAATGTAGAAGAAGATGGGCCAGACTGGGAAGAAAATTGTGTTTGTGGGGGAGGTGATGAATATTTTCCATTTCTACCATTAAATAAGTTGATAAAATCTTGTAAATCATTACCATTTCTAGTTTCAACAGTAACAGGCACATGGGAAATCCTTTCATCTTCTTCCTCCGAATGGGTCAAGTCTATAGTAGAAACATGAATGGATGAAAATGTGATCTTCAACCTTTTGAAAGGATTCTCCTAAATATGGGTTTGTTCATAATGAATCTTCTCAACCACAATGGTCACCTGAGTAGCTTCAATTGGATGAGAGGTTGTAATTTCTTGAGTGTCTAGTGCTGAAGTCATTCTGCTCATTTTCTGTTTGATCTGCTTTGAGGTATTCAAATAGGCCTTGACCTACTGCTCAACAGATGTCTGGGGAATTTCTTCCATGGAACCTTTCCCTTTACCTATTTCTGAACTGGTTTCCATGGATGTATTTTTAGCTGCTAGAACCTCCTTTGCTGCAGCTTGAGCTTCCTTTTCTTCCCTGTCTTTTATTACCTTTTCTTGAATGTCTAACTCCATAGACCTGTAATGTCGAATCCTGTCCCTGATTTCCTTCTGGTATTGCAGGATATGACTTTGTTATTCTTTGCTTTTAGCCCTCACAAAGACTTCAGAAAAAGTATCAACTCCCTGATAGATAAATTCATATGGAGTTTCCTCATGAGTGCATCCTGATTATTTTTGAGGTGGAGATCAACAATCCCCTTGGGATCATGTTGCCTTTTACTATAAAAACCAAGTTTGAGTGACACTATGTGATCACTGAGCTCCGATGCCCAAGTAGAAGAAGTTATGCTAAAGGATCTGAGGGTTATAGGAAACTTGGGCCAAACTTTCCTCTTAGGTGCAGCACATTTCTTATAAATCCCCTCTGTGACTGTTTGAAATGAAATATCTTCTAGAAACAACCTGTCGGGCACGACCTTAGGTAGCATATGGGCCGCATTGCTACCAAAAAATCTAATATAAGTGAATTATTCATCAACATACCAATATCCCATGGTGGCTATGAGGGATTTGGCTTCAGGTGAGAATGCAGGAGCTTACTTGTTGAAAATCAAGAAATAGACCCGGTCGAGGAAACTCTCACATATATCATAAAATATGGTTACATAATTGGTATCCCATAACTCTAAATGATAAATGTGCATAGGTGGGGCTAGTAATTCCCAACTCCATCCCATATTGGGGTAATGGAACTTAGCGCAGAAGATATCCATAATGAAGGCAGAAAGATAAAAGTTGGGCTTCTTCCTAGCAGTAGCTTTCTGAACTCTTGTATGGCATTTTGTTCTAGTGACTAGACTGAATCCCAGGGGAAGGATTCTCCCATAGTTATGACATGGTGAGCAATGGGAGCCCATTCTTCCTTGAAGTAAGAACAGTTCGGGAGACCGTAAATCCTACACAACATGAATGCGAGCAGGGAGTAAGGTTCCTTGAACCATTCGATCAGGTAAAGTTGGTCTTTCCTCTGGGAGAATTTGTGCAGTTCAGCCATCCAGGATTTCATCATTTGGTTGAAATTGAACCTAGACTTGGCAGCTTTAACAAAATATGCATCAAGGAGCTGCTTAAAAGGTTTGAGGGCATAAATTTTCACAAAGGTTTCAAAGCAAAAATTGGCCAATTGCATTCTAGTACTGGTGTTAAAGGAGCGGTCTTTTAGATTAGCATGGTCTATAATCCATCTAACTACATCATTGTAAGGGAGGATGGCTGATCTTGCAGCAATCATATGTAGGCCAGAATCCATAATTCTCTCATAAATGAGTTGGTTACCCTAGAATTCTAAAAGGTAATTGTTATCAAATATGGAGTAAACTTGAGACCAATCCAACTGGTAAGTTTCACTCACTCGTGTCAAAGAAGACACCAAAGTTTGGGTCTTTTGTAAGCATGTATTTCTGGAGGTTTTTGCACTTGGTAATTCGGGGTGTTTTGGATGTTGCCATGTCCTGTTTGAATGCTTGAGCTAGACATTAAAATTGAATTATAAAGGAAGAATAGTAAGCAATTCAAATTGTGAGAAGGTGACTTGATAACCAACCTGAAACTGCAGTGAACACTGGAGAAATTGCTTGGAAACATCTGAAGGTAAATTCATGTAGTAGAGTAAATTACAGTGGTAAAAACAATGAATAAATCATAAATAAGACCACCATATTTATAATTTACGGGAAATAATACAAACTGTAGGATGAGGCTGAAAAGAACGGTCAAGATTAGGTTTTGTGGGATGCGAGAGCAAAACATAAAATCCAAATTTTATTAATCATTCCGCAACTTGCATTTCGAATTTTGTGGGATGCTAAATCACAAAACAATAAAACTTTATTCAATCTGCTCCACATCCTGCATTCCGCAAATGCGGGGTGCGGGGTGCAAAAGCACACAAACCAAATGATAAACAAACGACACCTCGTAACCCACATTCCACATTTTGTGGGATGTGGGGTGCGGGTTGATCAAAACATATCTATAAAAAATATCCTGTGTCCCACATTCCACATTAATGCGGGATGCGGGCCATGGGAAGAGGAAATTTGAAACATCCAACTAAAAGATCCCGCATTATGTGGGATTTGGGCTACACAAAACAATTCCAAACAAAACTAGCTTTCTGCATCTTAAAACACACAAATCAAGCATGATTTTTTTGGGAATTTTGGTTAAGCTAGGGAATCCCAAGAGTCAATAAAAAATTTAATGGAAGCCAACTAAAATTACAAATGATTTTACCAAGTTACCTTTGTATATGTGATTGGGCTCATGTGTAAGAATAACATGGGATATGTTTGTTGTTCAGGAATAAACACCCTTGTAACTTAGGGTCTGGGGTTACCAACGTACTTCTAAAACTTGCAGAAAATCAGCTTTAAAGTACAGAAACGGAATAGGAAGAAATGTTGAACTCACCCGATTAACGACAGTTGATCCAAGCTTTCTCTTCTCCCGCTCTGCTTCTCTCCAAAGCTTTCAGGGATGCACCTCCTTCACCTGCAAAGAGCAAATTCTTCAAGTACAATCTTATACATTTATATATGACAATTTAGATGAACAATATATAGAGTTCTTAATCAAAAATATTCATCAAACATGATACATGAAAGAGACTCAACACAAAGTTAGAAGAAGAATTCTCTTTATTAACAATAGTGAATGACATAAGTGTACAACCCAATGCCTGAGACAAGGACTCCTCTGCAACCAAAGGATTCTGAGTTTTGCTGCTCTAAAGACTTCTGAAGATATACCACCAGCATAACATTTCTCTCCAAGTAGGATTGATTAATTCCCTCCCCAAGGCCTCTATTTATACTTTGGGAAATAGGTCAGTTTCGAAGGTTGAGGAGGTTGAGACAGTTGAGATAGTTAATGATTAGGGGTCAACAAATCTCCATTAATCATGTTTTATTATTTTTAATGTCGAATGGATGTGTACGTGACTATTGATACTAGAAACCCACGTATGACATGCGAGTTGCTATAAGGGAAACCCACATACAGATCTGTACGCGAGTTGCAATGAGAATAGTCGTGTACAGTACGCAGGTTCTCAAAGAAGATAGTCGCGTATGTACGTGATTTTCTATGGAGATAGTCACGTATGACAATCAACATATAGAAAGGTAAAATGGCAAGTTGGTTGGATAGTGAATGTATCTCATGTCATTCCCATCTATAGTGTTTAGGCAACCTTCAATCCATAAGTGTCTGTTTGTGTACCAATATATGAAGTGTCGGCACTCGGATGAAGAAGTGCCATTTGGGTTGATAACAGATGCCCCCTAATGTGTGAGGTCAGAGGGAAGCGGTGGCTGAAATACATTATAATCATTATCTTTGGAGAACTCAGAAATCCAATGGAGCAGAGGTAGTACCTGAAACAAATACATAATAATGTCATATACAAAGTCATATCTGAGGATGCTATGTTCAATATACTGGAACACTAGCTCCTTTACAAAGTTTGAGTACATCATATAATACGGGTACAAGACCACGTATGTTACAAAGGTGGAGTGAAGCCACAATATACAATAATGATGAGTCTTCAAAGATCTGGAAGCTGTGTAAATAGGTACAACATATTCTTATGCAACTTAGTCCATAGATAGGAAACTAAGGTCTTCATAAACAATCCCAAAGAACCAGTACAATCCAAGCCATGTGAATAGATGTTATTGGAGTCGAACATGGAGTGGATTCAAAAAATTACTGATTAATAGGTGATAATCAACAACTACCAATAATGAAAGTGAATCCTGAGGTACAATCGTCAAAACTCCAGGTCTTCGTCGTTAGGAAGTGTTGATGCAGAACCATACTGTGATAAGGAAGGCAATAGATCCTCCAATGGATCACAAGAGTGACTAGGAACTGGGTACAGAAGGGAGACACAAGTCATAATAGATACGACAATGATGGGATCAAGATATATATTAGACATTAAGTTAAATCCTTGAATAGTGAGCATGACACAGCAATGACCGAAGGCAAATTTTAACTTTATAGATAGAACAACTAGACTTATCTGTCATGTAGGAGAGATGATCAGATTCCCCAGGTAGAACGAACAAGAGGAGGAGTTAAAAACTCGAAGTAATAGCTGAACTGAAAGTGAACACTAAGACATGCATATCAGAAAAGACAGAGAGTGCTATGTTCAAGGATGACATGCTGCCACTAACTGAAAACCAAAATAAAACTTCTTCCTTACCTTCCCTGTTAAATTTTAACAACTCCAGGAAAGTCAACTTGAGACTCTATTCATTTTTTAACAAACTTGAAGAGAAGAGGGAATATTGCTTAATAGTGTCACTGATTCATGGATTTAATGAGCCCAAACTAGTACATGCTCAATTGGTGTTTTCATATTAAGAGAGTCTGAAAACTCCAAAGAAGACTCCAGGGGGGTCCTTTTTCATCCAATTTAGTCTCCTGAGGCTGGAAAAGTATAAAACATACCACAGAAGAACTCTCTTAACTTCCGTAGAAGAAAAGGTGAACCTTTTTCATACTTAGTCAGGGAGGTCTAAAAAAGGTTAAATTACCACCTACTCAATGCTCCTTCAAGAGCAGCATATAGCTTGAGTTTTACGAGTGTGAAGGAAAGCAAGATCATTCGGAAAGATCCTTTTGAGTACGAGAAATGGGGCTTACAACAATAAACTCGATGCCTTGTTCTTAGTGTTAAACGAGCATGACAAAGACATAAAGTACACTCGAAATATTTTTCATGTTTAGGTCCAGAGCACAAAAAAGAGAAAACTAAGCTCATACTGGGCATTCCTTTTTCGTAAATTTAGTCCCTCAAGTCTGGAAAAGTGATAAACCTATGCCTAAGAATACTCTGCTCAATTCCATAGAAAAGAGAGTGATCCTTTCTCATGCTATTCCGCATGGTTTGAGAAAGAGATAACCTACCACCAATTCGGATGCCCATTCACATATTCTTAACGAGCTTGAATGGACAAGTTAACTCAGCAGTCAAGTCTGTTTTAAGGAGTCAGACCTGGGCCTAAAGAAACTCCATAAGGGAGGGGAGTCCTATAAAGGGATAGCTTGTAAAAGGAGACAAAAATGGGGCTCCATTTGGCGTGAAAAATAGCTAAAAGGATTACCCTATACCTAAGACAGCTGCAACATGAGTATCGAAAGACAACACAGGTTCTAAATGAGGATACTCATAAGAGGAAGGCCCTATCCACGAAAGAACAATGGCAATGACAAGGAGCTAATGGTTTAAAAATATCATAGTCCGTGGTTAAAATGTTGATTCCTAAGTTTAAGATGGAATAAGTATAGATGCAAAATTCATGTGAAATGACGAAAAAAGATCCTATATGAGCAAAAAACACCTTAAAACGATGATAAGCCTGTTACAAGGAAAAATGATATGGTATTAGTTTGATGAATTATGAACTATAGGAAAAAACCCACTTGAGAAATAAAATTTCTATAAATAGTTCAAAAACATAAATAAAACTCACTGTTTTGAATTTTAGCCATAAGAGACAAGTTTTCACCTCTACCTTCAGTTGATCGGTGTGGACAATCTGGTTGACCAAATCCAATTCCGTAAGTGTCAGGTAAGACTACACCCCAAGCTCTTCAATTTGATCCTTGAAAATTTCAAAATTGAGTCCAAATTTTATATTTTTGAGTTCCCTTAAGCAAGGAACGTTGTGTATGTGGGCTCGCTATAGTGAAACTCGCATACACGCATTCTATACGTGAGTTTCCCGAAGGACAGTCGCGTACAGTACATGACATGCCTAACTAGATAGTCGCATACGCTATGTGAAGGGGAAAAGAAGTATGTAGGGTCAAAATTTTGAATTTTTACATGAAACTAAAGGTTTGCAATGTTTGTTTTACGAGGTTTGAAGATGGTGCTTGAGTGGAGGGAGCGTGAGCATGAAGATATGGATCAAGAAGCACTCCAAGATGCCCCCACTGTGAATGTGTTACATTCAAGTGGATTGTTAAAGTTTTTTTGTACATTACCTATGCGGGCCAATGTCCGCCTGCTAGAGTTCATGATAAATTACTGGGATCGTGATTTGGGCATGTTTGACCTTCAAGGTGAATCCTTGGAGATTACTTCAGGGGATATTTATTTCATTACCGGTCTATCACGATGAGGAGCTCCAGTCAACTTGGAGGACACCAGTAGAGGCGATGACCCTCTAAGTGTCCAAAACTAAGTTGACATATACTATGCACTAGGTACACAAAAGAGAGGGAGTTGCATCCCTATTGTGTACATACATGATCTTCCTCTACAGGTATTGACAAGTACCATAGTGAGGGTTGCAGGGTCATCTTCTCTTCATCTTTCTACATGGAACCAAATGAGGTTAGAAGTGGCTTGCATGCAGGGGGCCTTATATGATTGGTGCTTGAGAGTGATCCCGATTATGAGGAAACAGCTCTTTGACTCCAAGAGAGGAAGGAGAAATAATTTTGGATATTCTAGCATACTAGTAGCCTTCTTCTTTGAGAGAGTGCCAGGATTGAGCCCTGCGGTACCCCTACCAGTTCGTTCTCCTCATCATCTTAGGATGAGTAGATGGGGAGATATCTTCCTCCACCAGGGAGGAGGTGGTTCGGTACAGAGTGTATATGATGATGACTTCTACTTTTGGTGGGAGCGGAAGTTGCCAGCATTGGAGCAGTTTCCATATGCTTGGATGGATTTCCATGGTGCTCCAGACCTCGTTCTCTCTCCAGGAGGAGCATGGGGAGAGTTAGGTAATTTTTTATTTTCAAATTTTCAAATTTTTATGAATTTTAAATATAGAGATATATACATATGTACAAGATTTCTAATCCTATAAACATGTCAAAATGCAAATATTGGACCAATCCGCCCTGAAGGGCATCCACGCATGTATGTGCGTATTATATTAGGAGAATACCAGGGGGTGATTAGGGTTCTTGAGGGGAAGCTGGCTAGGATTACCCAGAGAGTACCCACCTTACGGATTGAGCACATTCCAGCCATCATGCAGGAGTTTGTGGTTGGTGTACCACCTGTCTAGATACGCCTTTTGAGGTGGGTAGCCAGAGTAGTTTTAGTATACATAGATGTTGTTGAGGCTGCTGAAGCCAAAGAGGTTGAAGAAGCCAGAGTACAAGGAGACCGAGGGGACCAGGGTGGTCCGACTTAGATCTAGGGCATTTGATCGACTTTGATCCATATTTTGTATATTTTTTGTATATTATACAATTATGACTGGATCTGAGGATCAGAGACTCGACCTATCTATGGACACATAGTCACACACACATATATATATATATATATATATATATATATATATATATATATTGTCGATTATTTACAAATTTTTTTTATGTGTATGCTGTATATTTTTATGAAAAATGTGTTAAATGCCAATCCAAGATGTAATTAGCGTATGCATCAGTTAATGAGTTTTGATTCCTTGGAATATGATTGAATATAATGAATTCAAAATTTCTTTCCAATAACCTAACTTGCATAAACTGACGTAATAGAATAGGGTTCCGCACCTGGTAAGCTCGATTGAGTTGGGAAACCACCAATTGAGAGTCCAGTCGAACTTTCAGCTGAGTGATACCATGTGACAAAGCATCCCATAGAAGCTCAATTACCACCCTATACTCAGTGACATTATTAGAAGTAGTACCTAAGCAAGTGCCTCCTGAGGCAACTAGCTATCCTGAGGGAGAATAAATGACCCATGCAGCTGAAGCTAGATTACAAGTGTGGCGACTGGCACCATCATCCAAACCTACGAACCTCTCAGAAGACATCTGAAACAACCAACATATGTTATAAAAAACATAAACCGATGAGCTAGTGTACATAAAAATACATACAATAAAATACAAGAAAAAGTGCCAAGCCTAAGCATAGTACTTCTTCAGGTAGAGCCCATTTCTAGGCTCAGGAAGCTTATTCCCATCAAAATCAATCAATTCATATGCACCCTTCTTTAAGACCTTTGACACGACATAAGGACCCAACCACATGGACTTGAATTTTCCTGCCCCTAGGGGCTCTTTGTCTTAGTCCTAGAGAAAAACAAGTTCCCCTCAAAGAAAATCCGAGGCTTGAATGACTTATCATATTGGCTTTTGACCCTATTTTTGTGAGCTTTATTTGTCATCAGCGCATCTCTACGCTGCTCATCAAGATGTTCTAAATGTACTAAACGTTCTTCAAGCTCCATTGTATCAGGTAACACATGGATAGCTATTTTCAAGGACGGGATTTCACATTCAACCGGGGTAACGAATTCCACTCCATGAACAAGTTGGAAGGGGGAGAAACTCGTAGTAGTTTTTACATTAGTTCGATACGACCAAAGTGCGGGGTATAACATGATATGCTAGTTAGAATGGGCTACATCAATAGTACGTTTGAGGATAGTCTTCAAAGTTTTATTAACAGCCTTAACTTGACCATTTGCTTGAGGATAGTACGAAGATGAATGTTCTTGTCTAAATCCAAGCATAGTGGTCAGTTTCGTCATCATGTTATTTTGAAAATGAATGCCATGGTCAGTGACAATCACCTTGGGTATACCAAACCGTGCTATAAATTGATTGAACATGAAAAAAGATGTGGTTTCCCCGTCGGCTTTAAAGGTGGGCATTGCCTCTTCCCATTTCGTAAAATAGTCTACAGTGACAATGATATATTTGATCCCCCACTTCATGAAGGGGCCCACTGAGACAATAGGAAATAACGAAGTGGGATGTGACCGCATCTTCCTGGTGTAAAGCTGATAAGGATGACAATGCTTCATGGCTTCCACATAATCCTTGAAGATCGTGGGCTATAAATAACCGACACGTAGTATCTTTTGGGCTATTGTTAAACCAAATAAATGACCCCCAAACACTCCACTATGGGCATCATTTAGGACAATCTATGCTTCCTCATGGGTAAGACATCGATGCAAAATGAAATCTACCCCCCTACGATACAAAGTATCTCCTATGATGAGGTAGTTCTTAGCATGAAGGCGTAGTTTACATCATTCCTCCCGTGAAGAAGCTGCATGATACTTCAAAGTCTGGAGATATATAAGTATATCTCCATAGCAGGGTTAGAGGTGGATATCAAGAAGATATGCTCATCTGGGAATGAGTCTTCTTCAATGACTACATCTTCTTTTGTTGGAAATTTTTCTATAAGCTTAACAAAAACTAAGGATTTTTTCGATTTAGTGGACTGAAAATCCAAGTCAAACTATTGGAGAATTACACTACTACATTTCGATCCAAAATCTGACGGCTCGTGGATTTCTCTTTTTAAACTTACCAAAAATCACAAGGATACATTTTTTTGTTGTAAATGTGGCCACAAGCGTCGGTGAAGCGACGACTATTCTCATAACCGTCGGTTAAGAGACGGCGCATTAGTAAGCGTCGCTTAAGCGACGGTGCCTTTAATTGGTCAACTAGTTAACATGGAAAGTGCCGTCGCATATCCGACGCTTAGGTGCTATCAACGCAAAGAGCCATGAATAAGAAGGAAGAATTTGAAGCACAAAACAAATCAAAAGGATCAAGGGTTGACCAAGACTCCTCAAACTCAAAGATAACTGGAGGCCCATCCACCCAAGGTAGTGGATTCTTGCCCATGGGGTCACGTAAGACAATATCAGAGTTCCTTGACTATGGTGGCAGGGATGATGTGGATGCAAAAGTGTTTCATTTTCTCTATGCATGTGGCATACCATTCAATGTTCTTCGCTCACCCTATTGGCATGAAATGGAAGAGGCCATTCGCACTTCTCCAGCAAGATACAAGAGCCCTAGGTATGACAAATCTAGAACCGTGGGGACCAGTGTTATCAGAACCGGTCAGTCCGACCGGTATAAAAGGTTTTTCAGTCCGATCAGGTGCCTGAACCGCTTGGGATGGAACCAGGCCAAAAACGCCGAACTGACCAGTCCGTACTGTCCTGTATGACAATCGTCAAAGCACCCATGAAACTCATTTTTTTTAATAAAAAAATAAAAAAATGCCTAATTTAAAGGGCCTAAACTAACCCTAATCCCATTGTGGTTCTATTTAAAGACCCCCCCCCACCCTCTATTTAGAACCTCTTTGTTGATGTATCTTGGTTCAGAATTCCAGTGATGTATTGCACTCGGTGCAATTTTGGTTATTTGCACCTGTACTTGCTAGATATATATGAGAAGCTTTGCATATTTGTGTATTAATGGTTTGGATTCATATGTATGCACATGAATATATTTTTTTTAACAAAATATGAATATTTTATGTATTTTTTAGTCTACCAGTTTTTTTCCAGTTTCGGTCCGGTTTTCGGTCTGGTTCACATTTTGGGCTTCGTCGGTTCGATGACCGGTCCGATTCTGATAACATTGGGCTTGACAAGGAAAAATCCAATATCCAAAATGGTTTGGGGCAATTCACAAATTCTTGGAATGAGTATGGGGTATCAATTGTATCAATTGACAGTTGATTGCATAAAAGCATATTATAACTCTTTGGTAATGAATATGATGCTTTGTGAATTGTTTCAACTTTCAACTTTCGTTTCATGGTTGATGTTCTATAGACTATAGTTTAGTTACAAGTACTAGTGATTGACAAAATGTTATATATTGAAAAATTTGATGTTATGGAATCATGGATACTGGACCTATGGTTGACAAATTCATTATTAGGTGATTGATGTTATATGGTATTATGGTTTATTTCATGTTTTTATGCTTTCCATAACTAATTCAACATTCTACATGCACTTGCTAACATATATGCATCAAAATATATTAAAAAGATATATTTTATATAAAAAGGTGCTTATGAAACGCTTCCAAACGGGAAGCTTTTGGAAAATTTGCTTTTTGCTCCTGCTCCCACTCCCGCTTCCGCTTCTCACTTTCGCTTCTGTTCCCAAGTAACACAGGCCTGAACTCTCTCACTGATTGTGTTAAAATTCTTTAGCACAACTCTTTCTTTCTTGGATACTTTTGTGCTACTTCAAGGGCCATGGTCAAGTGTATTTTTACACATGTGCGGTGGTCTCCTATCATAATTCTTGACCTTGACGATGTCTTGGTGCCCATTCCCTTTGTTTGTACTTTCTAGAACCCGTATTACTATATTTACGTAATTATGCTTTGTCCTTTATAGAGCCCATATTACCATTTATAGAAGGGTGCTCATAAAACTGACTCCTAGATTCTTTGACTCCATTCCCCTCCTTACTGGATCCCCGCAACTTGGTCCCATGTTCATCCAGGACTTACAGTCAAATATTTGGGCATCCCTTTCGGGGTTGGTCTTGTTGATTGCTATGTGGGGTTGATGCCTTCAAAGACTGCAGACAAGCTATGTATTTGGCATTATAAGGACCTCCCCTTTGTAGGGAAGTTTATGGTGGTTAGATGCATCCTTCAAGCCTTGCATGTATATTATGTTTCTTCTTTGTAACCCAAAAAGACTCAATTTTCACAACTTGATTAGCTGTTGAGGGCATATTTGTGGGAAAAGTATGGCAATGGGAAAGACTTGCCTTTGGTTCCTTGGGATGTTTGCACTATGCGCAAGGACAAAAATGCTCTTGGTTTGATTGATGTCAATTCTCAAGGAATTATTTTGGTAATGAAAGTGGGTAGTGCAATGCTTGGAGGGTTTATGTAACAAGTAAAATTTTAACTCCAAATAACATGCAATTTTTTTATATAAATAATTATTAAATTCAACGGTCACATCGGCCCTAATTATGGTCATGTTTTGATCAATTAATTAACTATCACAACGGCAAATAGGTCACTCCTCTCTTATTCTTTGTCACTTCAACCTTTGTAGCTACTTTAGGTCTTATGAGGATTTCAATGTAAATCCTAGGAGTCCTATTAACCAAGGACCATCCTAACAACTTACCATTGTAAAAGGTCTACATTTAAATCCTACATGCATAACAACTAAGCAAATAACAATACAAACAATGTTATTAAAGTTTCTCATTACTAGCAATACGACGTTTGCTTGCTTCACAATTTTTGGTTCCAACATATGCATATAAATAAATATTGGCATCTGACCATTATAAAGGTTTTATCTCATCGTTGTGTGAGTTTATTGATTAAGTTTAATGTACAATTGGAGAATTAGCTCCTTGGCAGAGAGGGGCCACGTAGTATGTGGCTTACTTAGCACATATTACTAATGCATGTTTACTTCTATGGGCAGGCTTAAGCTTACTTATCCTTTATGTGGATTGAACTCATAACAATTTACAACAAATACCTTATGTGCTCAACACTTCAGCTCATGACAAACAACCAAATTTTAACTTTGGCATTGATTACTCACCAGCTCACAGCCGGAGGACTAACGCGTACTGCTCATGCATAAGGCCTCCATCTGGAAATCACTTTTTAATTATTGTAGTTGCTTCATGAATCCTGAGGGCAAGGGTTTTACTTGGTCAACGAGTCTCGAAGGATTCATTTGGTCATCCCGAGTTTGGCTCTGTTCTGCATGGTTGTAGCAGTGTTTAGCTCTCTTCCTTCATTTTTAATGGCTCTAAAGCTTAATGTAAACTGATTATCTCCATGGTATTTTATTTCCTCTACAATGACGCTTCAATGGCCTCTCTCGTGACTCTCTGGAGCTTCCCAAATCAATGGGTAAGTCCTTCAGGTTTTCAAATTCTTTCATTCACAGCTTTAATTTATCATTCCTCTGTTTTAGTTTATTCATGTTCTCAAATACCAATGCAAATTCCCCTTTTGTTTGGTTGTAGGTGGACGATGTCCCTTTTGGTCATGGGGTAATATTAACTAAGGGATGGCGATGGCATTTCCCCCCCAGTAAGCCTCCTACCTCGGCTCGTTTGCTCCACAGACAAAGTTTCGAAGGGATTATCCCTCGTGCAAGAGGCACATCATTTTGTTTGACTGTTTTTAAGAATCATTAGTATGTAATACTTTAGGGTTTCAATCTGGTAGGCGCGAGTTTAATACTTTCTCACTAATGGGTATAAAAACCCCATGTTTACAGTTGTAAAACTTTTCAAAGGACGGTTGAAGCCCTCCACAATTTAATAAAGGCATGCCACTGGGAAATCTGTTTTCGTTTTGGATTTTGTGTTATCACGTTCAATATATATTTATTTATATAAGTCAAGAATTTAAACTGTAGTGTTTGAACTGATCAAGCATGAGGATTTCTCTGTGTTTAATTACTGGGTATATTCGTAATATTTTGGATTTGGGGCATATATTAGAAAAGGTCTTAATAATTTATCTCGAAAGAAGGAAGGGAGTTGATTTCCTTAAGAAGATTCACTATCCAAAGATAGGTTATTCACAATGAGCCATTACATGTCAGTGTGGTAGCATACTTCTCAAACATTCACAATCATCCTCTGTCCTCAATAGATAGATCCATCATCTTCCCTTTGA